>CM023407.3:29368411-29673097 GCA_004368105.4 Eucalyptus melliodora | reverse complement strand
TTTAATTATTTTGTAATTTAACTTATTGACCGGGTCGTCGACCTCTTCAACTAGCTTTGCAAGGAAGTGGTATTGGTCGGCAACTATAGTTATATCTCTGATTGTCTAAGGATGTGAACATTTACTCCAGCAACAAGTGGAATGGTTGGATAGCCATTCTCGAGCTTAAGTACTTTAGTAATCCCTGGTCAATCATCTCCTTAATTGCTGCTTTCATTTTGCTTGGGCTCACTTTGGCATAGACCTTGTATGGAAACTTTGGCTACTACAGGCCAGGTTCTTGATTTCTCGTAGAATGGAGATTATTTGATGAGCGTTTTATGAGTGATGAATCTTCGGTGAAAATCTAGAAATAGGATTATGGCTAATAGACTATTAGGGTGCGTTTGGTAATGTTTCTATTTATATTAGAATACATTTGGTGTATGAATCATAATAGACTACAACTGTCATCACCGCAGCCCTTGATTGCCAGTGACCATCATCACCGCCGCCCACAGCCCACCAACCACCCTTGTCGGTTGACAATTGCCATCAATTGCCACCCGACCGCTGCATGGCAGCCACCTTATCGCCGCACGACAACCGCACAATAGCCGTGCCATAGCCGCACGATAGCCGCTCGATCGTCGCATGACAATCACCAGATAGCCGACCGCTGACCGTTGTTGCCGCCCATCGCCCATAACCCACTGACCGTTATCTCTCCCGTGGCTGCTTGGCGGTTAGTGGATTGTGGGTGGTGGTCATGCAAGCGCAATGGCAGCCAGCAGCAGCAGGGAAACTGCGGCGGCGGCGATTTGTGAGCAAAAAGAAAAATAAATAAGTATAAAAATTTATAAATTGCACCAAACGTATTTTTATTCTTTTTCTATTTTAAAAATAGAAAATTTTTATCATTACCAAATACATTATTTTACTCAAAAATTATTCCCGCAGTAGAAATAAAAAAGAATTATTTTTGAAAAGAAACTATTCCTTGGAGTAGAAGTGTTGCCATACACACCATAATAGTCTATTAGCCACAATCCTATTTCTAGATTTTTACCAGAGATTCATCACTCGTAAAATGCTCATCATATAATTTTCACTCTACGAGAAATTAATAACCTGGCCTGTAGTAGCCAAAGATTCCATACATGGTCTATGCCAAAGTGAGCCAAAGCAAAATGAAAGCAGCAATTAAGGAAATGATTGACCATGGATTACTGAAGTACTTAAGCTTGAGAATGGCTATCCAACCATTCCACTTGTTGCCGGAGTAAGTGTTCACATCCTTAAATAGTCTAGAGAGATAACTGTGGCTACCGACCAATACCACCTCATTGCAAAGTTGGTTGAAGAGGTCAGCAACCTCAGCGTTGCTCCCGAGTCAATACTCCATGATCCCACAATCGTGGAGCCCCACGTCCTCGGCGGAGTTAATCAAGTTGTCCATGAAGAACATGTATGAGGTGGCGTCGTTGCCGCAATTGAAGTGACACTGCTCAAAGGCTACCAAGTTGAGGAAATGTGACCTCGTCGCATCCTGGATCACAAGCTAGGGAATCTCGAGAGTCCCGTCCTTGAACTGGATGTTCTAGAAACCCTCCACCTCCCCATTGCTAAACTTGATCCCTTTTTTTCCAAAGCTCTATCACGCAGTGAATGAATTGTAGCCTAGTTTATAACGACTGTTGGGTTGTTGTCAGCTTTGGGCCCAGGTACAAGAGGCTCTGCCGAAACAATTCAAGATAATGGAGCTCGCCCTCAAAGGTAACGGGTCAAACTCCAGCCTTCTCCCGCCGTAGCAATTAAGGGGGCGGTCTATTGGCCTCAAAGAGTAGAAGAACTGGAGTGCCAGCTTGGCCAAGACCCCGTCCTAGTCAGGTCGGCCAAGCCGAAGGTAGATTAGTAGGTCAAGAATGAAGAGCGGGATCTGATTCTTGAGCAAGATCATGTCCTGCAGATAATGTGCATCTAACTCCGCGACGAGCGAAGAGGGGTCATCGAGAGTGTAAACAAGTTTATCGAACCCCATGGAGTATCCCTAGAACAACTTGATGACAAAGCACCCATCAAGAACCAACATCATTACAAACTTCTCGTTGCACATCTTTATCATCCTCTCATAGCAGGCGTGGGCTTTCTCCTTGACCTCCTTCACCGTGTCTAGATAGTCCTCTATTCTCTGCTTCTCGTGCCCAAGCATGCACATGAGGCTGCGCTACTTGTCCTTGTCCTTCTCACGGAGGCACTCGTCACCATGATGGTACGAACCGAGGGAGACAATTTGGGAGATGCAGGCCTTCTCCTTGCCATCCTTGAGATGGTGTGGGATCCGATAAATGGAGCGCTTTGCCAATGAGCGTGCCCACCATTGGTCTCAACCTTGATTTGGCAATCGTCGGATGTTTCTTGCTATGGTGTGTGGCTCGTGAGCCACGGTTTGACTGAACTCTATGTTGGGATTTAAAGTTATTTCTCATGTAGAATGGGTTTATGTTTCTCTACCTTTACTTTTCTAGAGTCTTGGGGGTGCGCATGGTAACGTTTCTACTCCGAGTAACAGTTTTTCAGAAATAGTTCTTTTTTTTTTTTTTTGGTGAAAGAAATAGTTCTTTTTATATCTACTCCGGGAATAATTTATGAGTAAAATAAAGTGTTTGGTAACTATACAAAAATTCTATTCTTGAAATAGAAAAAGAATATAAATGCGTTTGGTGTGATTTATAAATTTTTGTATTTGTTTGTGTTGACACCTGATTTTTAGTCGATACATCATTAAAAAAAAATAAAAAAATTAAAAAAGAAAAAAAATAAAAAATAAAATAAAAAAAATAAAAAAACAGAGAGAAAACCCCAATTAGTTCACAATTAATCGTCGCCGTTAATCAATAATGCATCATGGCCATTGAAATAGGCATGTGCTCGTTAGGGGAACTCTTAACTAGGAAGATCAAATCCTAGCCCTTAGTTCAATCAAGGGCTAAGATTTGATCTTGCTCGAAAATATATAAAGAGAAAAAAAGAAAAGAAAAAGGGGGCATTCGACTAATTTTTTTCTCTCTGAGATTGACTCTCTCTCTCTCTCTCTCTCTCTACAATTGTTCTTCCCTCTAGGATTCGATCGTCTAAAAAGAAACCGATCATCTCCAAAACCCTGGCGGAAAAAACCCCCGATTTCCAACGAGCTTTCGCCGTCCCGCCATTCGCCGGAATTGAGACCGGTGCCTCGATTTGTTCGTGGTCGTATGCTGTTCTTGAGCGGGATTGGAGCTTGGGAGCGAGAGAGGAATTGACTCAACTCCGAGAAGAACTGGCAACAGTGATGACGACTACGGCGACGGTGGGTTCCGATCATCTCTTTGTTCTGCTTTTCCGGTGATTCCTCGCAGTAGCAACGTTCGGTTTGGTCTCCTCCATTCATCATATACCGCTCGGTATCTTCCCGATCGAGCGCTCTCTCTCCGGATTGGGATCTCGAGCAAACTCTCTCGACCGCTCATTTCTCTCTAGACCGGGGTTCGGCTCGCCTAGGATTGAGCTCCGAGGCCGATCGGCGACATCGGCAGTGACGGCCACAACGGTGGCGACAAGACGCTTAACTAGTTCTCTCTTGGCTTTGTCGCTCGCTCGACGGTGAGCCCTCTTTCTCTCTCAATCCGTTAAAATTTTTGGCCTCTGGTTTCTCTCTCTCGTTCGCTCCCTCTAACTCGAACATTTTCTCTTAGCTCTGTCTTGTGTGCCGGATTTGACTTGCTGGAACGGCCGATTGAGGAGCTTCGAATTTAGAGTTCAGATAGCGTTGACGGCAGTGATGGTTTTCGATCCTTCGCCGATTCATTCAAGGTAAATCTTGTATCAGTTGCTTCCAGTTCTCAAATATGTGCATTCAACAAATGTTCTGCGTCGTGATTTGAAGTTGAGCAACTTGTTTTTTTTTTTTTTTAATGCGAATTGTGATTTTAAAATTGGAGACTTTGGGCTTGCTAGGGCCACATCTGAAACGGATTTTATGACTGAGTATGCTGTTATTCGCTGGTATCGTGTGCTAGAATTGCTCCTCAATTATTCAGAATACACTGTCGTGATTGATATTTGGTCGTGGATTTTCTACTGATTATTTGAGTGTTATTAGACTTAGATTCTTTCACGAAAAATGATCCAAATCTCTATTATGCTTGCATGAAATTTTCCAGAATGTTTTGATGACATTAGACAGAAAAGTTTACCTCGTATTCCATCAAATTACTTCTGGATCTGGTTCAACATGAGTCGTTGTGTAATTGTCTTCAAATTAAGCTTCTTAAGAGCAAAATTAGTGCATGAATCCTTCTAGACATGCCTAGGAGATTTCATAAGCCTCAAAATGACATATAATTCATGCCAATTGTTCATCATTTGTCCTATGAATTTGCCTTGTGAAGTTGTTGCTATGTTTAGTCCAATTCTACTAGGTTTGTTTTTAGGAAGTGTTAGTTACCTATTGATATTCATGAATTTGTATGATTTTCTTGTATTGATCTAGGTTAAATGTTTCATCAAACTTATTCAGTGCATTTTGTATGCAGGGAATTCTTTGTGATCATACCCCTTAAACCCGACTTTTCCTCGTTTTTGACTCGAAGGCGGCGAGATTGGGTCGCGACAATTTGTTTTTTCTTTTCGGCTCATAGATCACTCAAGTGCCATTGGCTATCGCACAACCGCCACCTCGTTGCTGTTGGTTGCTGATTGCTACCGCATGTTCGTTGCTGCACCCACCGATTGCTGGCCGCCGGTCGCAGAGAGGACGGTGGTTGGTGGGTTGTGGGCGCGGTTGGTGACGACGGTTGGCACTCGGCCGCTGGCAACGGTTGCGCGCGGTCGGGCGGTTATCGTGCGATTATGGTGCGGTTGTCATGCGGTCATCGTGTAGCAGTCGGGCGGCTGTCGTGCGGTTGTTAGTCGGCGGGGTGGTCAATGGGCTATGGGAGATGGCAATGACAGTCGTTGGTCAAGGGTTGCGGTGACAATGGTGGGCGGTGGCGATAATGATGATAGTCGACGGTTAAGCAACGACGGTCACGGTCGGCCAATGAAGATTGAGCGATGGCAACGATGATCGCGGCAGCCGGAGGTGGTTAGCGATTGGCATGGGAGCCAACGATGGCTGCAGCAAGGAAGAAGAACAAAAGAAAAATGAAAAAGAAAAAATTGACTTATTTCTATAAATTGTTCCCGGGAACGAGAAGTTACTTTTTTTTTTCTTGAATCTGTTCCAAATCTATTCTCTGGCTACTTTTCTATTATGGGGAATAGAAAAATAAATTGGTGTTGCTAAATGGATTTCAATTTTTCTTTTTTTGTTTTGAGGAACAAAGGAACATAAATTGGGAGAAACATAAATGTTGTCATGTGCTCTTAGGATGCAATTGGTAATGTTTCTATTCTTATTAGAATAAGTTTGGTGTACGAATCATAATTTTTTTTGTTACAGAATTTTTTTTTAATATTATAATACTTTGTTATATTTTTGTTTTTTTCTTTCTTTTTCTCCTCCCCCAGCTTCGGCGGCAAAAGTATTCGGTGATCTAAATTCACCATGTAGGCCCTTAGCAGCCAATTTGCGTATGACCCATGAGATGTGTTGGTCTCATCTATAGAAAAGATGTATTAGTTGATCTCAAACTACGTGATGTGTATTTGTTATGCAATTTCGAGTTCAATGTGGTAATATACTTTCTAAAACCCATCTTAGTCTTTTTATGTCAAATTATGACTTTCCACCGATAAATCTTTCAATCTTTTTGTAATTCTATTAAGTGTTTAAATTATGTGACGGATATAACGTTTTCGGATAAAATTGAGCTAAACTTTTAAAGCATTCTTTAAAGAGGTGATAAAAAAGGGCTTGAAAAAAATTAAAAAGAAAACTCATCCAAAAAAGGAAAAGTAAAGTTTGCTCTTCGCTACGCCAAAAGAACATCTAAGGGCCTGCATTATAACGTTTTTGTTTTCCCAATTTCTGTTCTTTTGTTCCTCGAAACCAAAAAAGAACAGAAATCCTGATAACGCTAATTTATTTTTCTATTCCCTAGAATAGAAAAGTAGCCGAGTGAATAGATTTGGAATATAAACAAGAAACAAAAAAAAACTAACTTATTGTTCCCGAGAACAATTTCTAGAAATAAATCTATTTTTCTTTTTCCATTTTTCTTTTGTTTTTCTTCCTTGTCGCAAAGAACCACCGGCTCCCTCGCCAATCGCCAACCACCTCGGCTACTCGTGGCCATCATCCGCCGATTGCTAGCCGCCGCCGGACCACCGGTGATCGTTGTCGACCAACCGCCGACCGTTGTTGCTTGATCGTCGATGATCATCATCATTGTTGCCGCCCAACCGTCACCACCGTAGCCCTTGACGCCGGCGACCATCATCGCCGCCGCCTACAACCCACCGACCACCCCCTAAGCGATGATGCCACCAATCGCCGCTCGACCGTCGCACAACAACTCGCTCAACCATAGCATGACGGCCGCACCATAGGCACGACGAGTCGCTTGATCGGCACTCGACAGCCTGTCCACGTTGTCGCGACCGCCGACCGTCGTTGTCGACCACCGTCCTTTTCCGCGGTCAATGGCCGGCGGTCGTGGGCTATGGGCAGCGGTCGTGTGACAATGATCGATAGCGGCACGGCAAGCGGCGGTTGTGCGGTGGTCGGCGATCCGTGAGCAAGAAGAAAAATGAATAAATACAAAAATTTATAAATTGCACTTAGCGCATTTCTATTCTTTTTTTTTTTAAGAATAGAAATTTTGTATCGTTACCAAACACATTATTTTACTAAGAAATTATTCCCCGGAGTAGAAATAAAAAAAGAATTATTTTTGAAAAGAAATTGTTCCTCGAGTAGAAGTATTGCATCAATCCGAAATAGTAGTACCTCTTCTCCAATCCGAATGGTTAATGATGCAAGTATGATGAGTTCAAGCAATCATTTTCAAAAATAAAATAAAATAATATCATTCATTTTTCACGAAATAGAGTCAAAATATGTTGTGAAATCAAATACTATGATCATTTACTTGCCGTATAAAAGGATTCACCTAAGCTCAATTTCTCAAGTTTGATCTTTTTGTTTAAGTGAAATTAACACAAGAGGGATCATATGTGTGTGATCAATATATGATCGCAATCTACAAAATGGTCACCGAATATGGATATGTTCATTCAAACTAAGAAAACCAATTCCGCCATATAAAATAATTATCTTTGTTCAGCCAATTGCAAAAATGCATATTTAAAACCTTTCAAATATTTAAATGGAAATTTCTCACCACAACATAGAACTGAATATGTTTACATGGACAATGCTTAAATAGTAATAAATTGCGTTTTTTCTTAATTTCTGCCTTTCTGTAATTTAATTTTTTAATAAACAAAATAATAAAAGTAATAGGAATGTTAACAATTTTGCCCTTACCTCAATCCATTTCGTTAGGCAAAAAATAAAAATAAAAATAAATGACGAACAGTCAAATCATCCAATGTGGCATCACAGAAAGGTAATTCCATGCATAATCCTAATTAATGTTGACAAGAGCAAGTCGAGCTTTTCGATCTCATATTTCTCGCATCCTAATTCAAATCATTTATCCATAATAATACCAGTATAGATATGGGGAAAATGTTTTCTCCAGAAAACGATGACCAAACAAACATGTCATTTTATGGAGAAAAAAGAAATAGGCAGGTTATTTTAAGGCAAGTGTAAATTTTTCTCTCTCCTTCTCATTTTCTTTATAAAAAAAAAAATGCACACACCCATTACAATTTCTAAAGCAGTTGATAATAGTTTTACAAATTTTTCATGATATCAAAGTATATATCCTTTAAATATATTTCGCACTTCATATTAAACCAAAATTTAGACTACATGTAAAGAATAGTGTTAGAATTTTAAATATTACACTACACTTGCATCTAATATTTTAAACTTTAAAGAAACAATTTCCAATATATCCCTGAAATACGCCTTCTCTTGTTGCCCTATATATATCTTCACCCCTCAGACCTCTCTGCCACTGCCTCTTTTTCATTGTCGGGTGAGTTATGACGATATCCAAGCTCTGCCAGTACCTTAGATTATCCAATGGTTGTATTTCTGTGTCTCTCTCATCCTACGATGGCAGACCAAAGCATTCTCATCAATAATTACTTGGAGCCAATGCGAATTAAACTCCCAGCAGGGTACCGATTCCATCTATACATAAACAGATAAGCATCTCTGCTTGTACTCGACACCTTCTGTAAATATAACAATCATAACCACATTGACGTCTACATTGTGATCGGAGAGTTTGACCTCAGCAAGATCGTGCGCTTGATAGCTAAAGAGCAACATTGACGTCTACAGAGTGATCGAGAGTTCGACCTCAGCAAGATCGTTTTAGAGGGAGGATGAGACCCTTCAAATTATTAATAAGCAAAGATGTTAAAAGTTCAAAGTAACTTGATGTCTTAAAAAAGATGTTAAATATCGCAATGTCATCAAATTTTATTAAAAATTAATTCATAATTACTTTGTTAACCTTCATCTTCGTTTTGGATACTGCATGGCTTGTAAGATCCTTGCTGGTATGTGACGCAAATTATCTACTGAAATTACTCTATTTTTACTTGTGCTCAGGTGCGGCAGCAACATCATTTGCCAAAACAATTCATTTCTCTTTGTTCTTTTTCTTTTCCTTGGAAAGAAAAGCTAACCCGTTTAACATTTTGACTACTTGTGCAGGTAAACAATTGTAACGAGGGCTCTGAGGTACTGCGAATTATGATGGTGGGTTTTGCTAGTCAGCTGGCTCCATGTACGTTGGGGAAAAGACTATATAGTCTCGAGCGTGCTATCAATCACCGGCTGATCTCTTGTGAAGACATTAAAAGCGGCTGAGTGGGAGATGCCTTGCCGTGGGGATTTCTGATACTGATGAGATGGATTCAGGTTTTGTAAACTAGCATCAAATGCAGCCGTGAAATGGAGAACCATGCACATAGTGTGTTTCTTCATTTAATTCCTCGCTTGAAGCTGCTTCCCCACTTCAAATAGTTAGGAATCAAGTTTTAACTTGAGACATCTCCTACATGGTAAATGCTTTAGCCTTGTTATCCTTACTTATGGATTTTATGGGTTATTGGGCCATCCATGTTGGGCTAACCCGCCCATAACTCAATAGGCCCACAGGCAGTTATTTTCTACGTTGCTTTTTTAAAAGAGAATAGAATGTGTGTGTGTGTGTGTGTTCTTTTTATATGGGTAAGGAGAAAAGAATGTGTTTTTCCTCTAAGGGTGAAAGAATAGGTCTGTTTGTTCAAAAGGAAAAAGAAGAATGAAAAGGCTCTCTTCCCTATGAAGAAAACTGTTCCCACTCGATCTCTCTCATGACGCTACAACAGGTGCATTTAATCTGTGAAAAAATGGGTGTTCCATCACATGATAAACTTTTTTGATCAATGATTCAAGTTTTCTTGGGCACCTTTCTCATATACAGTTTCCATGATACCTGTATTGTTCGAGGCATGTGTTTTAGGAATTTGTTTTCGTCATTAGTACCGGAGTATGTGTTCACGTTTCCTAATTGTTTAAGATGTTTAATAAACAAATCGTTAGTTGAAAATTGAGAAATGGCCTAACAAACGCTCGGGTACGAAAAGCTGATACCCGACTGTACTATTCGGGGACATTTCTTGCTGTTTTATGTGATTAAATTTATTTTTGGAAGTGTGGGATCGTAGTTCTTGTCGAGATGAGAAAAATAGGTGGCGGCACGCCACTAGAAGAGGCTGAATGCACCTCCACATGTAGCCGGAAGGGACCGAGGTCATCAATGCATGCACAGCACACACGAGGGACACCCCAGGCAAGTGTAGCAACCGTAGGCACGTGCATGTCACGCACTCAACAATCGCTAGCACATGCACGACACGTGCCCTACATGGGTAATTACCTTTTTGCTCCCCCACTTTCCAAAAATTACGGTTTTTCCCTTGGCCAACTCAACCCGGTTGACTCATTGACTTGACCCAATTGACCATTGTTGACTAGCGTTGATCGCCACTAATTGGTGTCGACTTTCGTTGACCAATGTTTACCATTAACTAATATTGATTGTAAAAAAGAAAAGAAAAAAAGCCTTAATGCTGTTGCATTATGGATTATATGTAATCCCATTTTTGTTTTGCATTTATTGTAAGAACAATGTTGCATTTTGTACTCATGCATATTCTTATAAGAACGAATGAATAAATGGAGAGACTTATGAGGCTGCAAGCTGAGTTAGCTACCTATCAATAGGATGGATGTAACATGGTCAATCAAATCATGAAGGTCAATGGGATGATATAAGAAATCATCTGAAAATGTTATAAAATGCCAAATGGAGAAATGATTGATGCCTTGACAAGAACTCTCCCATATGAATTGCAAGAAATGATGGATGGTTATGAAAAGCTCCTAAAATCAATATGATGGATGGTCAATGAGAAATGGGTGAAAACCTATTGTTCCAGATTATAAGGAACTTGTAATGGATTTCCTAAGGAAGTTCATAAGGGTTGGGGCGGCGAAGACGTCAACCCTTGGCATGAACACATCCCGGCACAAAATGAATGCGTCATGGAGGAGTCATGAGAGATCTCCAAGGGTCTTTCCGTGGCTATTCAATGTGACCTTAGAATTTTCAGAGAAATTTTCTAAGAAATTTGATAAGCCTTTCCCCGTTTATAAGTTAAAAATATGGCGTTGAACATAAAGTAGTAGTTCTATTATCCTTTGTAAATATTCCTTTCTATGTTGATGTTGATATGTCTTCTGTTGGATTGGTAACTTTGTGTAAATAGGAAATTTAGTTAATGGACATTCAATAATATTTGCTGTCATTATTATTATCTTATTTGCATTATTTGTGGGAAGTTCAAAAAAGTTTTAGTGACTTTGAAGAACTTATTTTTGCATAGATGATTATATTAATGATAATTTCAAATTATGAATTTTGGATGATGATTAGAAATAAAATAACCTTTCGACTTTGAAACTTTATATGAAATTATTTATTAATATGATTAGTTTATGCAAAATAGATGCATGAATGTTAGGCATTAATAATTTGTGCAAATATGTTTGAAATGTTCAGATACAATGGCTTTGGCTTCTAAGAACATGGTGGCTAAATTGAACAAAGGAGAGAAATTGAACGGCGATAATTATAAGATATGGAATATGAAAATTCAATATATGATAGAAGAGTAAGAAACACTAGAATATCTTAACCAAGTTATGGAAGAATCTGAAGATGGGAATACTACACAAGAGAAGAAAGATAAGGATACATTTGTTGCTTGAAAGAATAAGAACTCAGTTGCTCACATCACATTACTAAGTAGCATGGATAATGATATAATGTGAGAGTTTAGGCATTTTGAGAATGCCAATGATATGTGGGCACGTTGGCAGCTAGATATGGTAAAAAATCTATGACCAAATTAAGATAGCTCACCATTAAGTTTGACTCATACAAGAGACCTCATAGATAGACCATAAAATAACACTTGAAGCGGATGTCAAACATGATCGATGAGTTGAAAAATATTGGCCACGTTCCAATTGATGAGTAGCAAGTGTAAGTAGTAATCTGTTCCTTGCCTTAAAGTTGGGAGTACATGAAGGTACACTTAACCCACAATGAGAACATCAAGACATTTGAGCATGTCGTGCACTACCTTGAGCTAAAAGAAGACCGCTTCCAAGCAACTAAGCTAGAAACAAATATTTATTTTGTTGGTTCTAACTCATAAGGAGCTTCGAGCTCTAAACGCAAATATCTAGATTCGTTCAAAAAGCGGAAAGGTAAGAGAGCGAGCTCTTCAAACAAGAAACCAAAATTTGACGAACGTGAGAGAGGGAAATGTCCTCTTGTGAAAAAAAAATGTCAAAGGTGAAATGTTACAATTGTAGTAAAAAGAATCACTTCGCTCACAATCATAGTGAGCCAAAGAAGATGGACACCCTTTGTGTTCTTATAAGTACTATTTTTGTATCGAGTTCAATTTTTCCAATAGAATCTAATCTTTTGTGGACTATAGATTCGGGAACAACAAACTATTTAGCGAAGGATAGAGATGCATTCGTGGAGTTCTGACAAATACCAACTAGAACAAAATAGATTTATGTAGGGAACAACTCCAAAGTTGAAATTAAAGGAATTGGCACTTGTCAGTTAGTTTGCGTGGTCAATGCATTTTGTTTCTAAATGATATATTATATGCTATGGAAATTCATTGGAATTTAGTATCTATTTTAGTGTTGGTTTAACTCGGTTTTAATTTGAATTTCCATAATAATGGTGTGGACATATATTTAGGTACGAGTTACTATGGTTGTAAATACTTCCTAGATGGTTTTATTATGTTAGATGTTGACTATAGTAATACCAATGTTTGTTATTCCCTTTTCACATATGCTAATTCATATGATAAGATGTGAAAGTATGGCATGCTAGACTTGGTCATATTGGCCAATAACAAATGAATAGATTAGCTAAAGATGGCTTACTTAGCAGTTTTGAAAAAGTTGATTTGCCTATTTGCAAGCATTACCTAGCAGGAAAAACAACAAGGAAATCATTTGGAAAAGGAATAAGAGTTGAATTTCATTTACGATTAATCCATTATAACATTATAGTCCAATGAATGTAAAATGAAGACATAATGTTGTGTATTTCATCATATTTATAGATGACAATACTTGATTTAGATATGTTTATTTGATTTCTCATAAATCTAAGGCACTAAGGGGGTGCATGATAAACTACAATTTCTGTTCCAGAAACAATTTTTCTGGAATAGAAATCTGTTTGATAAATTTTTTTCATTTTTCTATTTCTGAAATAGATTTTTGTTTCAGAAATAGGTTTGGAATAGAAATCAAAAGTAAAAATTTTCTACTTTTCTATTTTTAGAACGGAAATGAGAAATAAAAATTCTTCTCATCGTTCATCCTTGCTATGAACCCGTGACATCTTGAAATTTCAGTCTTGTTTTCAATTAAATAAATCGGGCATTTCATCGCCACGCCTATAGTGCTATTCTCTAAGCCGATCACTTATGAGATAACTAAATTATCAAGTGAAGTCGTAAAGGGATTTTAAGGCAATAGATTTGAGAATTCAACTAGAAATTGACTGCTCGATCGTACTCATCTGCAGAGATCATTACGGTACAGTTAAAAATCGATTAGAGATTAGAGATAGATTGTTCGATTAAGATAGGCGATCAAAGTGTGGGTGATGCCACTAGATCGCAAATTTTTTGTTGATTGGCATTAGACCGATTTTTTTTGTCGTTTTGGTACATTGTGTCTGTATTTGAAATCTCGAAATTTTCACAACAATCAAGGGTCGCCAATGTGTCAGAGATGTATAATGTGACTCGAAATAAGTGTTTGACATATCAGTAAGTGAAGGCACAACACTATATGCCGGGAGGACTTCTACAACCTCTTGAGATTCCCGAGTGGAAATGGGAGCACATCACAATGGATTTTGTGACAGGTTTATCAAGGAGTCAGAGGGGTAATGACTCAATTTGGGTAGTGGTCAACAGATTGACGAAGTTGGCTCACTTCATCGCAGTATGAAAGGACATTGATTTAGACAAGCACGCCGAGTTGTACGTGTGTCAGATTGTTCGTCTAGCATGTTGCTGCCGGAAGCAGAACCCCCCGGTGACGATTACTTTAGACTGAGACTCAAGGTTTATAGCTGCATTTTGGAAAAGCTTGCAGAGTAATTTAGGAACGAAGTTGCAGTACAGTACGATATATCATTCTCAGACGGATGGCTAGTCTAATAAGATGATTCAAACCATCGAAGACATGCTGCGAGCTTGCGTGTTGGATTTCAAGGGAAGCTGGGAGGAACAACTTCATTTTGTTGAGTTTGCCTATAACAACAGCTATCAGCAGAACATTCAGATGACTCCTTTTGAAGCATTGTATGGCAGAGCGTGTAGAACGCTAGTGTGTTGGGATGAAGTCGGGGAAAGAAAGATCACAGGCCTAGAGTTGGTTCAGCAGTCAATGGATGCAGTTGCAATCATCAGGGACAGGTTAAAAACCGCTCAAAGCCCTTAGAAAAGTTATGCAGATTAGCGTCGAAGACCTTTGGAATTTCAAGTTGGTGATCACGTTTTTCTAAAGGTGTCACCAATGAGGGGTACTTCGCGCTTTGGCAAAAAATGAAAACTGAGTCTGAAGTACGTAGGTCCCTTTGAGATTCTAGAGAGAATCGGGATCCTAGTGTATCGTCTTGTATTGTCGCCAAGGTTGGCGCAAGTGCATGACGTCTTTCACGTGTCGATGTTTAAGAAGTATGAGACTGACTCGACCCACGTGCTTAATTTTGAAGAATTGGACGTGGACGATAAAGTGTCATACATGAAAAGCCCGGTTCAGACTGTGAATACGAAAGAACATATTTTGAATACCATGACAATCTTGTTGATTAAAGTGGTATGGCAATACCACAGCACTAAATGAGCAACCTGGGAAAGTGAAGAGTTGATAAGACGATTGTACCCCCACCTCTTTGTTTAAAATTTGTAATGGCTTAAATTTCGAGAACGAAATTTTTATAAGAGGGGAAGAGTTGTGACATCGTGAAATTTCAGTCCTATTTTCAATTAAATAAATCGGGCATTTCATCGTTGCATCTATAGTGCTATTTTCTAAGCCGATCACTTATGAGATAACTAGATTATCAGGTGAAGCCGTTAATGGATTTTAAGGCAATAGACTTGAGAATTTAACTAGAAACCAACTGCTCGACCATGCTTATCTGCAGAGTCATTTCTAGGGAAGACATTGAGTGAGATAATTACGACACAGTTAAAAATGGATCAAAGATCAAAGATAGTTCGTTCGACTGAGATAGGTGATCAAAATGTGGGTGATAACACCAAATCGCAAAATTCTTGTTGATCGACACCAGACCGATTTTTTTGTCGTTTTGGTACCCTGTGTTCGTATTTGAAATCTCGAGATTTTCATGACAACCAAGGGTCGCCAATGTGTCGAAGATGTATAGTGTGATTCGAAACAAATCGATCACGGGTCAATTGCACCAAAAATTTCTAAAAGCTACTTAGTAGACTAGGTCACGCTAAAATCGCACTAGATTTAAATTAACCGCTAATTTGAATTCAATTTCGAAAATTGAAAGTTCTGTCATGTCACAAGTCATTTTAGGAACGTTAACTCATCATCTAAAGATTTTTCTACAAACCAAGATTTTTGGTGGAATTTCAAAGTGAGGTAGTTTTTTTCGGAAAATTTAGGGGACCATTTTTATCGTGTTTTTTGGGATGCAAGTTGGATCTATTAACGAGGAAAGATGTCAATTTGATCATGGACACGATGGTGGAATTTATAGGACTAAAATTGATTTCAATTGGAGAGGATTTAGTCTAATTTGGAGGAGAAGTGTTACAAATTCGTATGCCCTTTGGTCCTCAACCTTTGGACCCCTTCAATGGCTTCTAAGGAAAGCTTTGGTAGCTGGAAATAGGCTGAGGAAGCCAGCCAACCAAGGTGGGACCTTTTCAAGGGACAAAGAGATAGAATTGAAGAGAAGTGGCCCCCTCTCTTTAGCTGATGTCCCCCCCCCCTCTTGCTTAGTCTTTCCTCTCTCCTTCTTGCTGTGTGTGAGCTGAGGAAATTGTAAAAGCCGAAGGAAGCCAGCCAACCAGCCGTTGATGCCCCTGCCTCTTGTCCAATCGTTGTTCGCTCGTTGGAGTCGCGCTTGCATGACTGCGAGCCACTGGTCGCCCGTCACGCCCAGCTGCTCGTCCGTGCATCCCTAGCCATCGTCCGCCCTTGCTCGCTCGTCCAAAAGGTCACTAGGCCGTTGTCCATCGCCGTTCAGGTCATCGAAGCTGCCGTCTGCTACTACCGTCACCCATCTAAGCCGTAGCAACTCAACCGGTGCTGTTCCTCGCCATTTCCAGCCATGAGTCCCCTTTGGTTCTAGCTTGTTCGGCCTTGAACAAAAGTTGAAACCGGCAAGGTTTTAGGACTTTAAGGCCCATTTTCAAGCTCTTCTCGGCCTCTGTTGGTGTCGCCCCTAGGAGGTTTATTGCTCGCCTAGGTGTTACCGTCGTCGTGGACTCATCAGAACATTAATCCAATGATTTTACCCACTAAACTCTACTTAGGGAGTTAATTATGCTTAAAGGATTATTAATTTTAGTTAATTAAGGATTAAGTGATTAGTTAGATTAGTGATTTAATTATCCAATTTTGCATGTTAGATTGTTAGATTAGATTAATTAGAGACTAGACATGTTGTTTTAATTATCTAAATTGGTTCAGAAATTTTCCGGGCCCGTTTCAGTATTTAATTAGTCTTTTCCAGCCTAAGTTTACAATTATAGCATTTATTGGTAATTAATTAATTAATTAAGGTAATTATTTAATTATTTATTATTTTCTGGAAATTAGACCGGGATAACCAGTGACCGGAATTTCGTGCTGATTGCAATGGTGTGATTGGTTTATTTAATTGAATGCTAGATTGTGCAAATTGAGTGTTGTTCAAAATTTAGGTATTTATCCCAAAATTTAATAATTTCGATATTTAATTAGAAAATACCGGGGTGTCGGTTTTTAATGCCGAAAATACTTTTAGACACTATATAAATAGTGCGATTTTTTAAAAGAAAGATATTACATTTTTGGCTCAAACCGACTGTGTACCCACACACGATTATTTTTATCAGGTCTATTTAACACGATGAAATTAGGCCAAGTTCGTTATTTAATTGAGGAACTGGAGTGCAAAGCACCAAGTCCTTGGCCGGGATTAATTTATCGTAGTTTAGCTTATGTGAGCAAACGTAAAAGTCAGCCTGTGAGAGCAATAATCAGTCAGCTTGTGTGAGCATTGATAAAAGTCAGCTTGTGTGAGGAATGATCTCAATGATCTATTTTAGCTCGTGTGAGCATTGATATAAGTAAGCTTGTGTGAGCAATAGTGCGTCTCAGCTTGTGTGAGCAATGATTTATTAAATTGAGGGACCGATGTGTGTCAGTAGTTCATGCTTGTGTGAGCTGTGAATGATTGGATTAATTAAATTGATGGACCGATGTGTATTGGTGGATCACGTTGGTGTGAGCAATCGAATTGATTGAACTGATCGATTAGATCGATTGTTTGGGTTTATGAATTGTACTAACGTGTAGGAATGAATTGAGGCAAGGTAAGTCTTCTGACTTGTGTGGTTAGGCCTTTAGGCGTATTTCCTTCCTAATCGGAATTTAGGGGGTGAACTTGTTGATACAATGTCTCACACCGTCGTGGGCTTAATATTTTCAGGTCCTTAGATGGCGATCATGGATGACTCGAAGCCCTAGAGTTTGGGGAGGTGGAGACCGAAGAATTGGCAAAAGTGTCTGACTAGCTAGTCATAAGACAATCCCCCTTTTGTTGAGTCGGTCTTTTGTAGATAGACCAGTGTAGTACATAAACATGTGTGTTTATAAAAGAAGTGTTTTGGCGGTAATTTGGTTTCTTGCTTCTTTCTATCCCAAGCATTTGTTGTCAAGGGTATTTATTTGCTTTCGCATGCGTATTTATTGATCACCGAGGGATGGGCACATGACGAGAATCGGGGTGTGACAAAACTGGTCATCCATCTATCGCTGTCGACCATTGTCCACTGGTCGCCAGCCGTCGCCACCACCATTCGCCGGTTGCTGGCCGCCCACCGCCTGCCCATTGCCCACCGCCACCATCCGCCGGATGTCGTCCTCGTCCGCCAGCCGCCTCCCTCGTCCACCAACTAGCCGCCGTTTGCCGTTTGCCGCAATCTGAAAGAAAGGAATTTTGTGTCATTATCAAACGGGTATTTTTGCTTAGAAATTCATCTAGAAATATAAATAGAAAAATCTATTTTTTTTCTAGAAATCAATTTTAGGCCATAATGGTTATCATTTGCGTCCTAAGTTACTTTAAGAAATTTATGAGCTTGGTAGAAAATCAATTAAATAAGAAAATAAAAGTGTCGAGATCCAATTGAGGTTGAAAATATTTATATAATAAGTTCAGAAATTTATGTGATGAAAAAGAAATAGAAAGATAGTTGTCTATTCCATATAATCCTCAAACAAAATAGTGTTGCGGAAATGAGAAATAAAATCCTATAGGAAATTGTTAAGTCCATGATGGCACAAGCTAACATAAATTGATTTGATCTAATGGAATATTTCTAATAAATGTATGGCAATGAGCTCTCAAAGTATGTTGGTTATATAGATTATTTGCTAGTATGAATAATACAAAGGAGAGAGAGTTATATTTAGCCCATCAAGGGCAAGTGAGAGATGATCAATTTTATGGGTTATTGGGCCGCCCATGTTGGACTAACCCGGCCCATAACTTAAAGGGCTCACAGCCCACAAATTAAAAGGAAGATAACTGCCGTGGCAATTATTTTGTGGATTGCTTCTTTAAAAGAGGAAAGAACGTGTTTTTTCTGTAAGGGTGAAATAATAGGTGTGTTTGTTCAAAAGGGAAAATAAGAACAACAAAAAACACTCTCTTCCCCATGAAGAAAATTGTTCCTACTCGATCTCTCTCACGACGCTGCAATAGGTGCATTTAATTTGTAAAAAACAAGGTACATTCCATTGCGTAATGTATTTTTTCAATTAGTAATTCAAGTTTTCTTGGGCCCGTTTCTCATATACAATTTCCACAATACTCGTATTGTTCGAGGCATGTGTGTTAGGAATTTATTTCCGTCACTTACAAAGATAAGATATCAGTATGCATCTGTCCTATCACCATCTCAAACAGGTGAGCAAGCTAGATAAGCACATTGACTCTTGTAATTCATTTGCACTTAATTTTATGTCGTTTCTTGTCCACAGTCTAGAAAAGATGAGAACATAACCGTTGTTTGTTGCTTGCTGGGAGTCCATGATGTGCTTTAGGACTTTGCATGAATTTCTATAGCATTCCATAGTTTGAGGAACTTCATATTCAGAATAAAGATGCATGGATGAGATCCCATCTTGCACGCCGTGCTAAGAAAGCCTCATTAGAACTGAATTATCGAATGCTGAAGCACTTTTACAGAGTTTTAAATCAATAATGGTGGAACAACTTCAGGTAAATCTTCTTACCAATTTGTGACTAATGGGGGATCTAAACTTTTAGTCTCAAATAAGATCCAACATCTGAATCGGGTTATACAGAATTCTAGCTATATATCAGAAGTGAAGTAACTTTTCATGGTTCCACAGGCTTCTATACGGAGTGATTGTCAGATTGCAGAGAAGTATCACGGGTATTTAGATAAGGTGGATCTAGCTGCATTTAGAGGCTCCTGAGGTATCCAAAGAGGAGACTAACATGCAGGTTCAGTCCAACGGTGTCCGTGACAAGGTGGAGTTCAACGAGGCATCTAATGTTCGGTGCACCAGTTGCGATAGAAAACATATGCTTTACTGTTTTTGCTGCGTGAAACGACAAATTGCAACTAACTGGCCTAAACTGGGTACTATTTTGGTGATATCTCATGGCGAGGCATTGCATTCGCTTTGCTTCCCTATGATTTCGACTGATCTCAAGTGTATTTCCACTAGAAATTGATTGGTCAAAAACCTAAAATCAAATGTAATCCCCCTTACATATTTCAACTCGTCAATGTTTCTGTTTGGCCATTGCATATTTGTAAGCCTTCTGAATAATCTTCTTTTACGCAGAAAAAGCCGTGAGATTGTATCATGATTAATGATGTATGTGGACATTTTGTTGAAAGACCTAGGCGAGGACAGTAGTTAAGCAACGAGCTGGTAGTACTATTGACGGAATATTGAGGCAGCCTAGCCCAGTTCCTTTAAACAAGTTTTTATCTTCCGCTGAGCAACGAAAAGTTCATTACCTTCGTCTGACGCATAAGGCTTTTAAGACACCAATTGGCAATTTGTTACGTTCTTTCCTAAGCCCTATTATCTAACGAATACTTACTTGAAATGGGTGCACAGTTGACATAAGTCATTAGATCACATTGGTCTCACATGAGCCATTAGATCACATTGGTCTCACATGAGCCATACATGATTCAAATGTTCTGATTGACAAAGTTTATAAACACTACCTGAGGATTTTTTTCTATCATCCTTTATGCATTTTGAAGGTTTTTTTTAACACACATGTAAATACATATTCCAGAATCTATGGCATATAACTTGCAATTCCATGAGCATTACTCATGATCAACATGATACCTGTTAAAATATGTCTCGAGTTTCAACGCAATGTGAAATTCCGAATATTCCAAATTGGATATGTTGCGGACGTTTGAAATTGAGTAAAGAAGATCTGAAGATAACTTCCCAAAATTTCGAATTTGTGTTGAAGTGTTTGGTCGCTGAAATAGAAAAGTCCAACTTTGACTAGGACTTGGATTTTGTTTAAAATATATAGAGATATGTTTTGATTCAAGATAGGAAATAGAATCCTATGGAAAGTCATCAAAAGAACAAGGGTCTCACTTATATATATATACTTGTGGCCGTGGGTGGTAGGAGGTTGATCATGAAGAATTGGTCTTGAGGCGCCGTTTCGTCGTCGAGTGCTTGGAGGGATTTTTCTTTGTTGTTATTGTCCGTGAATTACATCCAAGAAGATGTAGTGTTCAAGCCAATTAAATCTTGTGGTAAGATTTGCGTGTAATTCCTTCGTGAGAGTAAGAGATTATTTCTTGAGAAATTTCGGGGCTAAACACTGCGTGTGTTATTGGGTATAATTGGGGTTTGGGAAACACCGAGAGAGTGTTTAAGTGACTTGAGTGTGTAATCTCCTTATATCGCTTAATCTATAGTGAAATTCGTCGCTGCTCTCCCCGTGGACGTAGGTCTTTATGACCGAACCACGTAAGATTTATTTTCTTCTTTTGTCTATATTATTGTTCGATTGCTCGCCTTTTCATAACAATTGGTATTAGAGCTAGGCTTGGCTAAGTTGAAGCGAATCGATGGCGACAGAAGAAGTAAAAGTAAGAATCGACAAATTTGACGGAAATGATTTTAGTATCTGGAAGATGCAAATTGAAGATTATCTTTACCAGATGAAATTTCACTTACCCTTATTTGGGAAGAAACTAGAGTCGATAAAGCAAGCTAATTGGGATTTGCTAGATAGACGAGCTATAAGTGTTATTCGGCTGACGTTGGCTCGTAACGTCGCATTTAAAATCTTGAAGGAGAAGACCACTACTAATTTGATTCAAGCCCTATAAGATATGTACAAGAAGCCCTCTATGATCAACAAAGTCTATTTGATGCGATGTTTATTTAATTTGAAGATGAGCGAAGGTGCTTTAGTTGCAGATCATATTAATGAATTCAATGTGATTATTAGTCAATTGAGTTTAGTTGAGATTGACTTTGAAGATGAGGTACGTGCTTTGATTATGTTATCCTCATTGCCTGTAGTTGGAATACTACTGTTACTGATGTTTGTAATTCCTCTAGGTCAACAAGTTTGACATTTGATGGGGTTCAAGATTTGATTCTGGATGAGGACATTCGTAGAAGAGAATCTAGCAAACCTGTATATGCTTCTTTAGTAGGTGAAAATAGAGGAAGATCTAAAACACGTGTAAGTAAGAGTAGTACTAATATGAACAGCCATAGTCAATCTAGGACTGTTGATATTGTCTGTTAGAGCTGTTGCATTAGGGGACATCTTAGAAGGAATTGCCTTAAGCTGAAGAATGTTAAGGGTAAGGAAATTATAGTTGATTCTGCAAATAATGTTGCAGCTATATTTGTAGCTATAGCAGATAATGTTGATTATGTCTTGTCTGTCACTGATTATTCATCGTTTGATGGATGGATTATAGATTATGGTTGTTCTTTTCATGTCACACCAAATAGAAATTGGTTTACTACTTATCAATGCACGGATGGTAGTAAAGTACAGTTAGGTAACAACATTGAATACGATGTCATTGGTGTTGGTAATGTTAGAATTAGAATGCACGATGGTATCGTGAAGACATTAACTAGAGTAAGGCATGTTCCAGAGTTGAAGAAGAACTTAATTTTCTTGAATGCCATGGATTCAGCTGGGTATCAATATATTTTAGAATGCGGATTTCTGAAAATTGTTCGAGGTGCTTCGATAATAATGAAAGGAATCAAGTACAATAGCTTGTATGACCTTCAAGGTGAGACAGTGACAAATTTCGCTGCGGAGACGTCGGATGCATTTGTTCGAGAGTATGAACTGTGGCATATGCATTTGGGACACATTGGCAAGAGAAGCTTGAAAGTTTTAAGTGAAAGAAATCTGCTATGTGGTTATGTTTCTAATGAATTGAATGTATGTAGGTGCTGTGATTTAGATCAACAGCGAAAAGTGCAATTCAGTACGACTGTCAATGAAACCACGAAAATTGTAGAGTTAATTCACTTAAATGTTTGTAGGTTGTTGTGGTTTCCTTCGAGGAAGAGTGCTAAATATATGTTAACAATTATTGATGACTACTCGATGAAGACGTGGGTATTTGTGCTTAGGCATAAGTTTGATGTTGTTGTTAGGATCAAGCAGTTGATAGCTTTGATCGAAAAGGAGACTGGTAAGATGATCAAGCATGTGCAGACTGACAGTAGCATGGAGTTTTGCTTGAAGCTGTCAAACGAATTATGCATGAAAGAAGGTATAGTGAAATACCGCACTTATGCCAATGAACCACAATATATTTTGGAATTAATGAGCAAAACATTACTAGAGACAGCCCATAAAATGCTCTCTAGTGTTGGTATGGCTAGGAGATTCCTAACGGATGCGCTAAGTATTGCGTGTTACCTGATGAATAGATCCCCATCGACTGCGATTGGATATCAAACTTCCAAATAAGTGTGGTAAGGTAACGTTGCTAATTATTCTATTCTTAGAATATTTGGTTGCCCATGTGATATTTGAGCGAGTGATGGTAAGCTTGATGGAAGAGTAAGAAAGTACATATTCCTAGGCTATGCACGAGGTGAGAGGAGTTATCGATTGTGGTGCCCGGAGTTAAATTCACCTATTATTAGCAGAGAATTTTTGTTTGACAAGTCTCCAGTACTTCTGGCTATGAATGATTATAGCAGTGTTCAAACAGATCTGAATGGTGTTCAGCTTGAGGTGGAGTTGTGACCAAAAACTTCTTGAGGTAGTGAATACGAGTACTAGCAAAGTAATTGACACAGATGGCGTTAGTAACGAGGTGGAGCCTATAGAGCTAATGATTGCTGTAACTGCTGAAATTAACAAGGTATATATTCAATCTCCTGACAGATATGGATGCAACAATGGTTTTACTTTATCTACGGTTAAGGAGGTTACGTCAAAAAATCCTTGCAGATTAGTTAAAGGTGTATATGGAGTTGGTATTCTGATAAGGTCCTCGGTTATGGCGAAGTTCAAGTGAAGCTTGGACTTGGATAATATTTGTGACGGTTGAGCCCATCGGGGGCTATGGGAAAGTAGTGGTAGAGTTTGAATTTTTTGCGAAGCAATTACAACTTGGCTCAAACGTCAAGCCAAGGTAGTGATTGTTAAAATATGTCTCGAGTTTAAGCCTAATGTGAAATTCCGAATATTTCGAATTGGATATGTTGTAGACGTTCGAAATCGAGCAAAGAAGATTTGAAGATCAACTTCCTAAAATTCTGAATCTGCATTGAAGAGTTTGGTTGCTGAAATAGGAAAGTCCAACTTTGACTAGGACTTGGATTTTGTTTAAAATATACAGAGAAATGTTTTGGTTCAAGATAGGAAACACAATCCTATGAGAAGTCAGCAAAAGAACAAGGGTCTCACTTGTGGACGTGGGTGGCAAGAGGTTAATCATGAAGAATTGGTCTTGAAGCGCTATCTCGTCGTCAAGTGCTTGGGAGGGATTTTTCTTTGTTGTTCTTGTCCGTGAATTACATCCAAGAAGATTTAGTGTTCAAGCCAATTAAATATTGTGGTAAGATTTGCGTGTAATTCTTTCGTGATAGTGAGAGATTATTTCTTGAGGAATTTTGAGGCTAAACATTATGTGCGTTATTGGGTGTAATTGGGGTTTGGGAAACACCGAGAGAGTGTTTAAGTGACTTGAGTGTGTAATCCTCTTATATCACTTGATCTATAGTGAAATTCGTTACTGCTCTCCCCATGGGTATAGGTCTTTACGACCAAACTACGTAAATCTGGTGTCCGATTTATTTTCTTCTTTTGTCTATATTATTGTTTGATTGCTCACCTTTTCGCAACAATACAAGTGCATCATATTGAGTTTTAGCACACATCACCAGTTTTATAATGAAGTCTATTATATTGTTTACAATAAGTTCCATTTATTAACTATGATGTACTCATTTAATCAAAAAAGAAGAAGAAGCGTATAAGCAAATATATTGGTAGTAAGATATGATTGTAGTTTTTTGTATTCTTTTCACTGTTCTTTAGTAAGAGTAATTTTTCATTATATATTCAAAATATATACATTTTATTTAACTTTAGTGGAATTTATTCTTTTTTAGCGAAATATATTTATGAGATGAAATTCCACTATATAAAATATCTAAAAATGTTAACAAATGAGATATAGTATTAGCATTTTTTTAATTTCTTTTTATGCTAATCTGAGATTATATTACTTTCAAAATTTGAATATCATAAGATGTTTTCAAAATAAGCAACATTAGTTAAGAATATATTTGATAGTACAATTTCTTTATTTGCTTTTCAACTATATACTCCCGCCCATGGTTTTAACTACGCATAAACCTACCAAAAGGTTTAAAATTTATCATTGAGTACAATTCAATTCTAAAGCTTTTAAAAGATATAATTAAGTAATAAGACTTATTAAATTGATGTTATCAAGTCCCTTTATTAGCCCATTTTGGATAATGGAATATTTTGATATTGCTTTCTTGATACTTTTTCTCTCATGCATAAATCTAAATATTACTTCTTCTTCTTTTTAACCGAAAGTAACATTTCATTCATTTTCATGAAGAGAGAGAGAGAGAGAGAGAGAAACAATGCAGTTCAACTACAACCCAAAACAAATCCCAAACAGTTTCAAAATTAAAGCAAGCTCCAAATAACCAAATGAAATATTAGAACAAAATTATGGGTCACATGCTCAAAGAATAGATTTGTGACTTCTTGAAACCAAAATCGATGACCAATTACCAAATTCGTCTTCAGTAATGAGCAAACACCGAGGACTCCATTTGTTGTTATGTCATTGCCTTTTAGAGATGTGTGCCTAGGTTTGGTGTCCCCACCAGCATCATTGTTCAAAGTAAAATGTTGACTAAGCATAAATTTAACTACGAGAGCGAAATATTCATGAAACTTCTTCGATCTTCCACAAAACTTGTACACTAACGAAATCCAAGGGAAGTGAAACCCCTTAAACATACAAAAAAAAAAAAATCCCCAAATCTAGACTAGGTCGAGATAGACCTCCCCAAAACGAGAGAGAGAGAGAGAGAGAGAGAGAGAGAGAGAGAGAGAGAGAGAGAGGAGCTTCTGGATCTAGATTAGCCCCTAAGAGAATAACTCCTCCAACAGGAAGGAAAACAAAGAAAAGAAAATATAGAACCAAATCAATCAAAGAAACAGAGAGGGGAGGGGGAGATCTAGCTTAACCCTCCCCTTCATAGAGGTGGAAGAAAAAAATTGTGTAGAGATGAGAGGGAGAGGAGAAGAGGAGACTAATGACTAGGGTTTCCTTACATTTTTCTTATTTTCAATTGGAGAAAATCAATTTAAATATTAATTAAAGTGTACGATGTTGGAGAAATCTTTCCAGAATATTTTGAAGCTGACAAAACATTTCTATCAGTCTAAGTCTGGATGTTCGGAGACCGACAGTTTAAAGTCTGAAGACTTTGTTTTCTCAAGACTCAAGACTCAAGACTCAAGACTCAAGACTTAAGACTCAAGACTCAAGACTTAAGTCTATTCTCACTGACAGTCTTTCTAATCCAGTGACGAAGGAAATCTAAAGCCGAGGTATATGGTTGAGGATTCGATCCTATCCTCTGGAATAGATTCTTTGGTTGGATAATCATTTCGGATTCTTTAATTCTTATCTAAGATTAATTGAAGATCCGATGGTCGACGAAATAATCTTGGAATGTTCTATTCTTGGAAACCAAGACCCTGATTGTATGGGCGAACAGGATTGATGGGCTATCATCAGATTCCTTAAATAGCTCGGATGATCTTCTTGATTGATTCCGTCCAACGGGTAGATTGGAGGAATTCCTTTGGTAAGTGCCAACGGCTATGATGGCATAAAGGAGTATAAAAGGAAGACGTTCTAGTTGTTTTAAGTGGGTGATCGATAGAGAAATTCCAGAGTCTGAAGAACCTTGATTGTTAGTTGAGACTGTTCGAGCGAAATTGTATACACAGAGAGTGTTTGTACTTGGTGATACCTTGAGTGAGTGTGGTAGATCATCTATGCCAAGAAATCAAGGAAGATCAACATTGTAACATCTCTTTGTTCATAGTGGAATCCAGCCAATTGGCTGTCAGTGCAGAAGAGTGGACGTAGGCTTGAATCAAGCCGAACCACTATAAACCGAGTGTTCAATTCTCTCTTTCCCTTACTCAGTCTCACGATTGATTTTTAATTATTGCAAATCCTTCAACTGTTTAAAGTATTGTGCAATCTTCAAAAAATCTTTGTATACCTATTCACCCCCCTCTAGGTACTCATACTAGCAATATCATACGATAGACTTGGGGAGAGAGAGAGAGAGAGAGTGTGTCCACTGAGGGGGTATTTAGGGTAAGGGCCAACAATCCTCATTAGAGGCGAGGCTTGGCCCCACCAGCAAGTGGAGGCAGGAGTGCTAGAGGCACAATCATAGTATCAAGCAAGGTCTCGTAGCCTTTACCTATGGCCTCAGCTCTCACATGCATCTTAATATGAGCCGTAGGCCTCTTTGGCAAAGTCGTGGGTAATTAACAAATGCTCCTCCCCTGTGACGTCCAAAATTTCGCTTGACAAGGCAATGAGCCCCGGATGCTTAACAGTCCATGCCATGTTGACGAACTCATCATCAAACTACATTATTCATATTACCATCGCGTCGTCACCGAGTCACCGCCACTATTCATCCTCAACAACTCTAACGTCCTATTCCAATTGCACATCGTCTAATCACCCTTCAGTCGACATTACCTTCGACAACCGCGGGGATCGTTCGACGGCCTACACGGACAGCTAGCAAATTCGCCGAATTTCCTCGGTGGCACGAAGACCACGAGCGAATAAGAGAAGACCACCCCCTTCATTCTCCTCCCCCCTGCCGAACGTTCTCACCATGTGCTTGTTCCCCTCAAACCGTTGCCACGTTCCCCCCCTCTCGCTGAGTCAGCCAAACGGCAATAACGCGCGGCCTCCCATCTGCTTCTCCAAGCTGGCGACAACGCATCAAGTGATGCTGAGTCAACAAAGAAGACCACCCAAGATGAGGAATGCTGGACGGTAGAGAGAGAGAGAGAGAGAGAGAGGGACGCCGTTTGTCTTTTGCTCACCGCCCCAGAACTCACCATTCCTCACCTCACTCGGCTACACGCCCCCCCCCCCCCCCCAGAGAAACCAGCGAAACCTGCCCGTCTTCGGGTCGTCTCCTCATCTCCATTGCAGTCAACGAGCCAGAAGCTAGTGAAGGACAACCCATCTCCTCAGCTCACGACCACAGCAACTCCTCCCTTTCCGTCACAACTACTTGCGCTGTCGTCATTGACTTCACCTTCGTCCCGCCAAGTCGCGACCGCCGTTCATGAGGACCGGAGGCAAGTAAATATCCTCCTTTCTATCCTATATTGGTCGATTGTCATTTGACAAGGATAGTTTCCTAGAAATCCCATAGGCGTTGTTTGAATCCTTGTTCGATCAAACCCAACTAAATTGTCGAGTGGAAAGTAGTTGAGTTTGTGGTTGGACTGTATCAGCATGGCCGCTCGATATCTAGAGCATACGAGGTCTGGGATTGTGGAAAATCTGAACCAAACTAGTGCTGGACTTAGGTCAAGTTCAGTTTAGCCGGACCCCGAACTCTTTCTAATTTTGTACCAACTTGTGTGATGCAAATTTCATGGGGCATTCTCATGAAAGTGGTCCCTTAGTGGTTATTCTACAACATATTTTAATTTTAGAAGTTTTGGACTTCGTACAACAAAAATATATTTAAAAAGCTGCGGGGTTTGAAATCTATTTTCAGGGTCACTAAACCAACCCCTTCCTGCTTCCCATTTTCCACAGATTTTTCAGTCAAGAATTCTATCACATGTCCTTAATAAAATTTGTAGAGTACATTCTATACTACCACATATAAAATTTTCATGATTTTTCAATCTCATTTGGTTTGTGAAATATTTCTTTTCCTGCTCTATCACGTTCTGGAAATTCTTAGTGTTTTGAGCTCGGTTTACAAAAATTATTTAGAACCATATGAACTGAATCAGACTTTAAGACCTTCATGAAAAATGTCCCTCTAGATCTTTCTACCTTATATCGAAGTTTCATAACTTCTGAAACCCGTTTACCTAGATGATAGCTATTATTTCTAAAGGTGTGCAGGACGCCTTATAAGGCCAGTTTAAGGTCCAGGGTCAGAAATTCCTCTTATAGTTCATTTAATATAGGCATGGGTAAAAATATGTTAGTCTAGGAAATAGAATGACGTCGGGTTCATTAGGTTCATATTTGAGTTCTTGAGAAATAGTAACGTCAACATATTTCTAAGTTGAATTATGGAATTGTCGTATCATGATGTGAATTTGTAACTAAGAATGCCATCAAGTCTTAGAACAACAATGCCCTAGGTTGTAGTAGAGAGGCCTGAAGGAATATCTAGGTTCCTCCAAATGCCTAGGGGGTGTAAAACAATTTCCCTAGATTTCCTCATAATGCCGGATGGGTGCGACATGTTTGGGGGTTAACAGAGTTCCCTAAATGATGATAACAGTAGGAAATTCCTATTAAATATAACCTTTGTACATTTAAATTAAGTTGATGTTTTTATTGATTTGTTATGTTATTTTGTAAAAGGTTCTCAAGTAAGTTGATGACTGTTGTACTTTATAATGAGGCTTTCTTTATTAGTATGATGATCCATTTATGTAGTATAGATCGATGGACTTCTGCTTATTGGGTATAGGCTCATAGGTTGTTGATTTTACCTTTCAGATCAATAGAAATTATGTCAATCCTCCTTGCTTATACTTCCATTTATTATGGAGTACCTATGGACCTTACCTGGCACTTTTCCAACTTTGTGGATCTAGATTTTCTGGATATTTCCTTCATCCGATGTATTGCCATTCTATCCATACACAAAGGGGTCCCTGTCATGACCCCAACTCCATCCCTAAGCTCAATAGTGACAGAGGTTATTTTCATGATGTCCCAAGCACGCCGTCGTCCTTATCTTTTTATGTTTTCATTAAGCACATGCGGAAGCATACATACAATACCTAGACAACAACAAGTAGCCAGGAAAACAACCATTTACAAATATACAATTACATCGGTTACATCTATACGCCCTATTTGTCATGGGCCGTTATATTTACAACCATTACATACTTTATGCTCAAAAAGGTTGGAGTAAATCTGAGCTCCTATATCGAGACTGCAACTCCTTTATATTTACAATTCTAAAAAACAATAGGCTGAGTCATGGACTCAATAAGTAAAACCCACTAATTTCTGAATAGGAGGATGCCTCGCCTATCAACAAGCATATAACTTATCCAAAACATTAGTTGATGATGGCAAAATAAAAGCTTTGTCTTGGGTGAAACATGAGGAATCATCAATCAACAGTATGCAAGTATAAACCAATATTCACCCACAACATGAGGGACTCACGCCTCACTCAATATTGCACAAGTATAAACAAGATCCATTCCATAATACAAGGAACTCACGCCTCACTCATATGCAAGAACAACCAAAAATCCATTTCATAATGTGAGGACTCATCATGCATACAAGACTCATTTATTAATAGTCAAAATCCATCGACTCTTCCAGAATCCACTGGGTATCTGAACTTAATCGGGCAACATCTCCTAATCCAAGGGTGATGGTGATCCTCCGACTATGCATCCGTTTGGCATCCAAACTTTATCAGGCAACGTCTCCTTATCCAAGGGTGACGACAGTCCTCCAACGATGAGTTTGTCAGGCAATGTCACCAAAATCCATCGGTCAATAGATAGAAATTAGTTCATCATGTGACCATGTATCAAGCATCACAATCCGGTTATTATCTTCACTTTTAGTTCAAGGGCCCGAAGGTGTGCCATGCATAAGTGTGTGAAATGACTTACCGAAACCGAGACGTTAATCGTGCCAAGCATGAATCAAGGATCGTGACTTGATCCAACACGTTTGAGCACCGATCTAGTACCCAACTGGGCTCGGAAACGACATACCTCAGTGTCGCACTGAGACCATGATAGGATCGACCCGTTGTGACATGTTCATCAACCTAGTACTAGACTTGGCTCGGGAATGATACGTCTCAATATCGCACCGAGACCATGAAAGGGTTGGCTCATCGTGACATGTTCATCGATCAGTTCTAAAGTTGGCCCAGGAACGATATGCCATTGCACCAAGACTAAGAGAGGACTGATCAGTCGCGATCTCACGTACGTCAATGCCGCCAAAGCCCTTTTTTCGAAGCTCGGGGTATGAACAAAAGCATACACTTGGGAAAATGGTTTGAAATAATTTATGAGGAAATAGTAAGCTTTCATTAAACACTTTTAAAGTAGGTTTGTATCAAAGCAATAGCAAAACATATCAAATAAACACACAAACCAAGCTTCTTCCAAGCAACTCAAGCTAAAGCATGAGCCATAGTTCATCAAACAAGGATCAAACTTAATCAAGGAATAAGGTCTAAACCGATCCAAGCAAATACAACCGAACTTTAAACAACAACAAGTCAATCAACTTCAGTCATGGATTCATAACACGCTCAGAATAGTGTAACACAACGCGTCCTAGCCAAATATTAGTAAGTTCTACTTACTACATTTCAAGGAATGGCCTAGGTGACCGAGCAACGTGCAGATGAGCAAACGGGCAAGAGGGGCATGATCACGAGAAAGAGAGAGAGAGGTCAACGGTGAGGGTGAGGTTGAGAGAGTGAAGAAGGAAGAGGGGGTGGTGTGGAAATGAAGGGAGGGAATTTATAGGCAAACCCCTCATGATGATCTTTCCAAATGAACCAATAATCTTCATGTAGGTGGACAATCTAGGTTGAGGAGTTGGCAAGCTAAAGAGATGGGTGGCAAGTCTAGTTCCTAGGGGCGACACTTGCTCATCTTTCATAGTCCATCTAAGGGGTTGAGTTATTATGGAATAATTACATGTAATCATTATTGGGACACCTAAGCAAATGACTAAGCCTATCTCATTTAATGTTTAGATTTTGAGTAATCATTAGGTTAGATATGTTCATACTACAAACTTGCTCTCCAAGTTTTTAGGTTAGGAGGCATTTTAGTCTATTCCTTTAAGGGACACCTCATCTTGGCATTAAAAAACTAGAGTCCAAAGATATCCTTATCCTAAATCAAGAAGACTCTAGATGGCTTGCTCCTCAATTTGGTCGTGCAGCCTCCTTGCCCTTCAAGTTGGGTGTGCGGTTCTCACATCCTAAGGCAAAAATAGTTTTGAGCAACTTTTGAAATTAGTACCATTACCTTATCAAATGGGTTCGAAAAAATATAAAATTTCAATATGTTGTAGAGAAGACCTTAAAAAAAAGATTCATGAAGAAATACAAGCTAAATTCGTTCTGTGGAAAGAGCAGAAAATCATTGAACACAATCCAAAAATTTGTCTGTCGAACAGATTCAACAATTTGAGAGAGACTCATTTCAAAATTCAAATATTTACAAATTTTTTTTGAAATTTATATATGTTATATAAATGGATGTCCTTTAAAAATTTCATGAATGAAGCATGGTTAAATTTGAAAGAGAAAATTTTATAAAAATTCGAGAAGGCAACATGGTCACTGTTTTCACTACACAGGACAGGTTCCAGATGGTGGATGATTGGGCCTTCGTCCCTACCATTTCATCTCAGAAAAATATAAAATTTAATTATGTTTTAGATCAAGATATTTAGAACAATTTTTATGGAGGAAGTTTTTCCAAATTCGAAGTACAAAGAGCTCTATAAAATTGGAAAACGGCAAAGGTCTAAGGATTTCGTAAAACTGGAGAGTCAAAATCTATGAAACCTTAAGTGGCAAGCTTAAGGGGAAGGGATGGTTTCCTACTTGACCTTCAAGATCCCTTATCATCATTCTTCTAGGCCATCCTACCATTAATGAGCTTATGATTCACCATCTCTTAATATTTAATATGTAACTATCCAAAATTTCATGATTACATTTCAAGAGTAAGACTAATGGTACCAAGTGTCTTACTTAGTCATCATGCATTAATAGGCTATCTTCCAAGAACATTAAATACGCCATAGGAATTATCAAGTTAGAAGGCCATCTCTTTAGGCAAGAGTCAATCGAGTTCAACCACAATCAATTGCCTTATTTGGCTCGAGGTTCCTGCTTACGCCATGGCCAAACAAAGCCAGACGCAACCTGAGTTGGTTGGCTAAACCGAGTTCAAAATTCCCTTTATCAAGAAAAGGGGTCGCAGCTAGGTTGGCTAGCTAGATCTTAGCCCAATCAGTCAGACCTCTGACCAGTTCGTGAGCTACCCCATGGGTCAATTCTACTTGGCCAATCCTGTGGTCAATCCTTGGGCCAATCAACCAGTCTTGTAGCCAGTCTTGTGACTAGTCCAAGGTTCTGCACCACAACTCCTGGTTAGTCCGAAATTGAACCATGTTGAGTTTATTCAATCCATGATCGATTATTGATTGTGATGTAATCGTGTGGGATCAAACGATCCATCTCAACTCATAGTCGCATTGGATTGATTCATGGTCAACCACAACTAGTACAATGGCCGAGTGGAATTACCCACAACCGGTGCATTGACTAGGTGGAATCAAGCCATGACTGTCCGCCGATCCATGATGGTACATGATTGTCCCACAATCGATCCTTATGATTGAATAACCTTGTTACGGTCCAATACTCTATAATTGGACCTTGGGTTACCGATCCCTGAACGACCAATTGACATATGACCGGCCTTTGGGCCGGCTTATGGCCAAGTCTCGCCTTTGATATACCGGGCTTTAGCCTTCTAGTCAGGGCCAAAATAGTGGTCGAAATCGAGGATGTTACAGTCTCGATAAGCCCTGTACTCCTGGGCTTCCTCGTAGTCTTCACGGGAGTGGGCGGACAACTCGTGGGGCCGATCTCACACCCAAGTGACGATGGGAACAACAATGGTAGCAGTACGGTTGACTAAAGCATGGCTAGGGAGGTGAAGCAGCATTTATGGATCTAAGAGATAGCTTTTGGGTGTAGTAGCATCGGAGGATAGGTGACTAGACATGTACAAGATGTCTCAAGGTCAGGATGGAACCATGGGTGATGTTTGATGTAGTTCTTGACGAGTGTTTTTGGAATCCTCAGTATACCGTGTTACTTAAAGTAAATAAATAAAGAAATGAAATACGTTGACCGGGCTTATATTTGCGCACGTGTTCCTTTGAGTGTTGACTGTCCTAGTATGTTCTTTGTCCATTTATGCTTCCACATGCATAAAAAGTGACAGAATATGTTAACTGCACCTAGAGGTGACGTGTTGGGGGTAGGGGTGAGCGGTTCCAGGTTCCGGTTCGGTTCCGTCTGGAACCTGGAACCTACCCTCGGGTACAGGTTCCTCAAAATGAGGAACCTGGAACCTACCCGTCAGAACCGAGAACCTGGAACCTACCTTGTCACAGGTTCTAGGGTCGGTTTCAGGTTCCAACAGGTTCTTTTTTTTTTTTTTTTGTTATTTTTAGATTTGAACTATAACGTATGCGCACATTACCAAAAAAAAAATATAACGTACACGCACGTTATAAAAAAAGAACTATAATGTGCGCGCACGTTATAAAAAAAAAAATATAATGTGCGCGCACGTTATCAAAAAAAAAATATAATGTGCGTGCACGTTACCAAAAAAAAAAAATAACGTATGCACATGTTACCAAAAAAAAAAACTATAATATACGCGTATACTACACGGTAACTTCCCACATCTTAGCAAACATACCAATGCCAACAGGTTCTTTTATTTATTTATTTATTATTATTCATTTTTAGAGTTGAATTATAACATACGCGCTCTAAAAATGAATAAAAAAAATTATAACATACACGCATATTATCGGATTCTTCAGCACTGCCGTAATGATCCTCTAACATCAAAATCACGCCATAAATATACTTCCCGAGCTATAAAAACAATAAAACAAAACATAGACTATATCATATTATCAATACAAATGCAAAAGATTATTCAAATATGCCCTTATTTGTGGCCATACAGTTGTCCCAGCGTGTGTTTTAAAAACTACAATCGGAAGAAATTCAGATCCAAATCGCAACAAAGGATACAAAAAAACAAGACAACGACGACAGAATGCAAGACACGGGTTTCAAAGTCCAATAAGCGAAAACAACACTAATCTCAACTGGGAAGCGTCAACACTCCACCAACCAAACCAACTTTTCTTTTCCCAAAGAACTCACAAAGCAAAAAAAGTTTCAGCTTCGAATAAGGAAAGCCGAAAAGGGATCATTCAGCAAGTTCCATTACATGCGGAAAAGGAAGCGCAAAACCAGCCTGGCAAAGGCAGACCCTCAAATTTCTGCAAGTACCTGAAGCATTTCGGTAATCAGATAAACAATACAACAATGGAATGCGAGACTCGGATTTCAAAGTTCAATAAGGGAAGCATCATTAATCTCAACCCAGATGCGCACGACTCTTGCATAGTAAGAGAAAGCTTCAACACTTCACCGACTAAACCAATGTCTCTTTTCTCGAAGAACCCACAACCCAAAACGAAGTTTCAGCTTCAAGTAAGGAAAAAAGCCCAAAAGGGGTCATGCAACAAGCTCCATTACACGCAGAACGGGAGGCACGAACGAGCCCCGCGGAGGCAGACCCTCGAAATTTCTGCAACTATCCGAAGCGTTTCAAGTAATCGATAAACACCCCGCTGAAATCAATTACAAAATAATCGGTCCCACCAAGCGATCAACCCGGACGCGCGAGACTCTCACGAGAGAAAGCGTCAACACTTCACCAACTAAACCAATTTCTCTTTTCCGTAAGAACCCACAACGCAAAAACGGAGTTTCAGCTTCCAATAAGGAAAAAAGCTTGCATTACAAAGCAAACCCAGCCCCGCGGAGGTAGAACCCAGAAATTCCGCAAGCACTCGAAGCGTTTCGGCAATCGATAAACACCCACTTGCAATCGATTACGAAACAATCGGTCCCACCAAGCAGTGCGCGCGAGCCGGAACTGAAGCGCAATCACGTGCAAATAGAGATAGAGAGAGAGAGAGAGAGAGAGAGAGAGAGAGAGAGAGAGAGATAGAGAACCCGGTGCCGAACGGGAATGGCGGCGCGGGCTGGCTTCGGTTCGTTGCGCGGCCAGGGCGTCGGGGCTTCTGGCGCGAGCGGCGTGGGTCACGAGCAGCGACGTCGGGGACTGGCGTCGAGCGGCGGGCGGCGACGGTGGCCGGCGCTGAGGAGAGCGACGGGCGTCGAGCGGCGTTCGGCGACTGTGGCTGGCGTTGAGGAGTGAGCAGGGACGTCAGTCAGGTCTTCAGGGCAACGACGACTCAAGTGTCGCGAATGCGGGCGTCGAGCGACGTTGGGGATTGGCGTCCAGTCCAGACCAGTGGCGTCCGACGGCGGTGGCCTTGAGGGCGAGCGGCGTTCGGCGGCGGTGGCCTTGAGGGCGAGCGGCGGTGGCCTTGAGGGCGAGCGGCGTCCAGCTGAAATCGGAGGACTAAGGAGTGAGGAAGATACAGAGGACACTGGACAGGAGGCTGGAGGCTTGGAGCGCCGAGCGGGGGGGGGGGGGGGGTTCCTTTTGGAACCCTAACCGGTTCCGAAACCGGTTCCGCGGCCGGTTCCGGTTCCGGTTCCGGTTCCGGTTCTCCGGTTCCCGGTTCTACCCTCTACCCGTGCTCGCCCCTAGTTGGGGGTGTCATACCCCCCCAAAATAAATCCAACTCGCTATCTCTCTCTCGCATCTTTTTTTTTTACTCTTGTAAATTTTGGAAGTTTTTTTCTAATGGGTCTCATGCAGGGTCACATTAGCACCACGTCTTTGTAAAACATTAAAAAAGGTTACATCAATTATTTCCATCATTCAAATTGGCCAAAGTTTAATTATAGGGATGCGATTGTACTGGTTTGACAAATTTTTGAGATTTTATTTAAATTTTTTAAATTTTTAGGACTCAATTACATATTAGTGACAAGTTTTTATAACTTTTTGTACACTTATTCCTTTTACTATTAATCACTTTACTTAAACTAAGCTATGCATGAAATGACTAACACAATAACCAAGAGGGGGGATTGATTATTTTAGGAAAATTAAAGCTTATATGTGAAGGATGTATACGTATATATGTGCTTTTGTATGAACAAGAAAATAATAATACAGAAGCGAAGTAACTTTTATCAAACTAGATAATAAAATTTTTAAAGAGATTAAAAATGTGCAAGACAGATTTATAAGGGTTTGGCTTTCTGCTTGACCTATTCCACTTTCTCAACTTTAATAGCCATAATTAGGTTGGTATCCCTCGTAATCCTCAAAATTCTACAGTTTGTAAAAAGTGTTGCTTCTACTAGATAATTCTTTAGACATAAAAAAAAAAAAAAAACCCTCACAACACCATATTTCCTATCTTCCCAAATTATTAAAATTCAGCCCTCCAAAGAGAATTACAAAAAAAAAAAAAAAAAAAAAAAAATCACTTTTGCTCAAAGGCAGGCAGACAACACCAGGCGGCAAAGTGAGAATGAAAGTTCTGAATTTCGGCCAATCTTCAAAGCCACATTTGATTTGTTTAAATAGACCTTAAAAATTCAAAGTGTGCGTTAAAAACTATCTCGAGTTCAAAGGAGCCGTTGGACTGCCTTCTTTGGTCATTGGACTTGCTTTCTACGTGATCAAAGAATGATGTGTGGACAAACCTGAGAAAGCCCAGAAATGAAGCCTTTTGTTTATGCAGTCTATCTGACATCTGATCTGCCTTCACAAAAATGACAAAATTGCACTAAAACTGCATTTCTTTGTAATTGATAGAATTTGGTTGAACTTTAGCCAATTTTTTGAAGAAATATTGAATTGGCAAATACGCGACCAATTTTTTGGACAATGCATTATTGATAGATGACCCCATTTTCGCCATATCAATAAAAATGGATCTAATTTTGATCAAAATGTATCGACTGCCAAAACAAGTGTAATGAGAGAAATCACACAAGTTTAGGCAAGGGAGGGGAAGATGTTTCTAAATGTTTCTCTATCCATGCTATATTTCGTCCCCTCTCCTACCTCTTAGACAAAGCCTTAGGGATCACTAGTGAAATCTATCCCGCAATCATATTGTAGTCTAGTTTAGGATACTACTAGCACCATGATTCATTATTAAGTCTATTTCTGCCGTAAGTAAGGATTAATTGCTGTGGCCCAGCCCATGATATTGCGTCCGGCAAGATTGAAATTAGATTTACCCTACTGAGAAGGTCCATATTCAATCTTCTGCTTCTTCTTTTTTATTTGTTCACATATGTGAGTATAGAGATTCAACTATCTCAAGACCCACAAAACACTTTACAAGTCTTACAAATCCATTAAGTCAAGAAAAGTATAAAAAAAAAGTGCTAAATTTATTATATTAATACCAATTCAATCCTAAATTTTTCATTTGTATTATTTTAGTCATAAACCTTTTGATTTTATAATAATAAAAAGTAAAATAAAGAAAAAAAATTTAAGAAATGTAAAATTTATCGATGCCAGCACTGGTCGTATCACATAGAATGACTAATGTCTATATCAGTGATTCCCGATTAAAATTAACTATATAAACTCCATTGGCACAAATGCAAAATATTTAGAATTAAATTAGTCCAATTAAAAGATTTATGATTTAATTGGTACCAATTCAACAAGATTATGACTTTTTTAGTACTTGTTCCTAATTAAGTCTAAGCATTTAATTTTTGCAAGTAGCTCTAATCAAGATCAGCTTCCGTGAGAGTGATGGGACTCAGACAACCAATCTTCGGTCCTCGTACTGGAAATCTCCCGATTCCAAATGATTTCCAAGACGCGTTACGACTCAATAAATCAAACACTTGAAGGTTCTACGAGACGAATGGGGAATCCATCCCCCTCGCATTCATACCATGTCGTCGGCAGCCAGTAACGACACCAGCCGAGCGCTTTAAAAGTTCAGACGGACCTGCACAGTTGTTTCGCAAGTTGGCCAAAATGGACCGGCCAAGGTGGCGGTGGACTCCCAGCAGGGTGGGAATCGAGTTGTACGTTTTACACTATTGCTTGAGAAGCGGACCAAGGAAGCTGGTACAAAATGGGACCAAGCTTTCAATTCTTTTTACTTCTCGGATGCTTCTCTCTCTCTCTCTCTCTCTCTCTCTCTCTCTCTCTCTAGTGATTTGGACGTGGTGTTGACCGCAAGGACAAATTGAATATTAAGTTATTCACGTCCACCGGGAGGACAATTTGATTATTGATTTATTCGAAGGGAGCAAAACCCATGAAACAAGTACTGTGGCTGCGGGTGAGCACTTGGTCAATGCTGTTTTCATATTTTATGGGGAAGTGGGGATGGAAGCGGGTCAAAAAGGCTTAATGATCTTTAAACAAAAGCTTAATTATCTTTAACCAAGTTTCTAGACATTTCTTCCGAGGTAGTGGATTTTTGTTGCACGCTCTCTTTCACATAAAAGCATTTTTGTGGTTTGTTGGGCTCTTGAACCTTTTACCAAAAAACAAAGGAAAAAAAGAAAGAAAGAGAGCGCTTTGCTTAGAAGAGAGCGCTTTGCTTAGCCTTTGGTTAGCATTGTTAAATATGATTGTCACATTAGTCACGCTGTCGTTTAGGACTCAGCTGATATGTGACCGCAAAATTTTAAATCCAGTAAGGTATGCAAATAGATGGAGAAGAAGCTATATTGTAGCACATCTCCAAAATAAGGTTTTATAGTCAGTCTTTAAAGAACCTTTTGCGAGCATATTTATGATTCATGTGATGAGAATCTAGAACCGACCATCTTTACTTTATGAACCAAAATTTTAAATTCATCGTAACTTAATTAGGCAATTGCTTAATTCATGAAGGTCGATCCTATAAGGAATCGGAATCCCACGCCATAAGTATTCCAATTCCCCTAAGAGGTGAAGCAACCTCTCCACTTCTCGAGCCTAGAGAGTTGCCATTGTAAAAGAAAGGGCTCATGTGCGAAGATTATGCCATCAAGATCGTGGAAAGCTCGTCACACCAGCCACAGTGCGATCCTGCTATGAGAGATCAACACGCTTATAAAAAGAGGTATGAAGGGAACAAATTGACATTAACAATCAGCACCAACCTTGAGACTTTTTCTTTCCTTGTCGGTAATACCCTCTCCTTAGCTTGAACCAGTGATCTTGTATAATGAAATAGAGGGGACTTGAAATATGAGAAACGATAATTTCACAATCAAAAACTTGTCTTCTACAACTTTAAAAAAAAAAAAAAAAATCTATATTTCGATTGGACTGATTGGCCCTTGAATTTCGTCCATAATATCTATGAGGATTCTCCAAAATTGTAAAAATAAAATTAAGTTTTAACAAATTGACCAAATAATAATTCCAAACTCATTTTAATTTCTTCTTTGAGGGTGACAAACCTGGCTCGGCTTTCCTTTTCATGCTAAATATCTCTTTCCTCTCGATGAAGCGTTTTCTTCTAACGTTCCATTTTTTCCCCTTTTAGGGCACTTGTTCAACAATAACCTGTGGCTATGGCATTTAAGAAAATATGGAGCTCATTTGTCATCTATAAACATTTATCTCTTGTTAAATTCAAAATTGGAAGGGCATATATAAGGGAAATATCTTCAAAGCCATTCTCGGATAATATATCTTATCTTAGGAGTAATGTGTAATAATAAATTTAAGGAATTATATATTGCTTGTAATTATGTTGAAAATCTAAAGTCATATTTGATAAGAGATCTGATTTATAGGGAAATTATCTGTAATTTAAATTTTAATCTTGCTAACTTTACCTGCCATTATGAATGAATTTCACATACGTTTAGATGTTATCATAAAATTAATCATTGAACGCATAAATTATATGTATCTTAGTAAAATAAGATGAAATCAGACAACTTTAAAACATATCTTGTTGCCGAATAAACTATTTGTATTTTGATTTATAGCTTATTTGATTAAGCGAATAAGTTGCAATTAATATGTATATCCTTGAGGAAATATTAAGGAAAATATCAAGCTAAAAATATTAAAATGAAATACCTAATTAAACCGAAACAAAGAAAAAATCTAAAATTCTAAATATAACAAAAAAAAAACTACTCATAGCTTATTCAATTGAGTACATTACAACTAATATATACGTTCATTTATTTTAATAAACAATAAGCTTAGTGAAAAAAAAAAAGGAAGCAGCTATTTCCGCAACCAAAATGAATCCGGGCATGACATTTTGGTCTAATAGACAATACTACCCTGGTATATATATATGTGACTCCCATAAATGCACAAGCGGGGGACACAAGCGGGGTCCCCACTAGAATAGGATATGCATTTCAAGGCCCTCAAATGGCTGAGTTGAGTTAGGTAAAAAATAGTCCGACATAAATTGACCATTTTAATCCATTTTGACACTTTTATATACAATATAAATTTAATGACCTGTAATTGTACCCTATCGATTCACATCACTAAAACACATAGATTTTTTTTTTTTTTAGAATATGCGTATAGTATAAAAGATAGAAGTTTAGTAGTTTTGTAAGGTTCCAATAAGACTTTTGACTTGTTTGTGAATTTTTCTATATTGCAAAATATTAAAATTTTACAATAAAATATCCAACATCTTTTCAAATCAATAAGTCAATAAAAAATTGACACCTGATATCATATACTAATTTTCATGATTATCTATAGCTTGAAAGATTAAAAAAAAATTACTATTTTTCAATTTTGAAAAATGAAGAAGATCATAAGTAGAAGATAAAACTAGAGAATAAATTGCCCCACCCGAAAATCCCTAGCTTGAACCTGAAGACAAGTGAAGAGAGATTGTGGGTTGGTCGGGCTTTGAACCCATTAAGAAAACACATTTTATTGGACTTAATTACCCAAACCCATACCAACTCATTTAACAATATTTAAGGCACGTTTAGTAATCATCATGTTCCAAGGAACAATTTTGCTCAGAAATGATTTTTGTTTATTTTGTTCTTGGAAACAATTTTTGAATTTTTGAAGGCGTTTGGTAACTATACAAAATTTCTATTCCTGCGATAAAACTGTGTTTGGTAGGGTTCTTTAATTTTTTTTTGTTTATTTTAATTTTTAAATACTTTTATTATATTTTCTTATTTTTCCTTTTCTCTTCTTCTTCCTCTTTCTTTGTGGTTGATTGTTGGCCACCACCATGGCCGGCAACTAGCTAGTGAGGTATGGTGAGCTCGTTGGAGGCTCACCTAGCCATTGTGAGCCTCAACCTCACCTTGGCTGGATGAGGTCAATCTTGCCCAGATTTAGTGAGGCTGAGCTCGCCTAGCCATCGGTAAGGCTCAAGTCGAAGAGCCTCATTGTGGTTTGGCATTGTCGGGGCTAGCAATGCTCCGACAAGGTCACTGGCCCTCGTCTGGCCGATCACCAACCATGGTCGAGGCTGGCAACTGGCCAAAAGGAAGAAGAAGAAAAGGAAAGTGAAGATAAGAGAATTATTCCCGGAAATAAAAGATGACTTTTTTCTACTTTTTGATTATGTTCAAAATTTATTACCTAGAATAAATAAAAATAATTTTTGCTCCCGGGAACAAAAATTAACCAAACGGATTTCTGTTTTTTTTTTTTTTTTGAGAACAAAAGAATAGAAATCAATTGTTTCCGGAAATATTACCAAATAGGCCCTTAGCTAACCCATATATGACCAAACTCATCATTTATGGGTTAATAAATGGGTTTTCAACCCATTTCGACACCTCTAGCTGTAATTAAAAGAGTATTGTAGGAAAATTTGTTCTAGTCTTCTCTATAGAGTAGATAGTGGGACCAAAAGAAGTATGTTCTTCGGAATACGTATAGCATGTGCACTAATGGATTATGTGGTGGATAAAACTACTAAGGCTAACAATACAACCTAAAATGGGATCGAATATGTTGAATGAAGATATTGAAAATCTTTCATGGAATAACACAACGATTAGCAAGCTAGATTATGAGAGATGTTGATTAGCTTGTGTGATACTAGCGTGCAAATAAAGCAAATGATGGATAATGAAACTATATCACACAACGATTTATAATAGTTTGATTTTATACCAAAGTCTACATCCATTCTCCAACTAACAACCAGTAGCTAGATTCCACTAGGAATCAATATTGCAAGTTATGATTGGCAATTGCTGTTCCTTTTACAAAATAGATCATGCTATCTTGTACGCTTGACTATCTACAATAACAATGCTAAACCTTTACAAAAATATTAGATAAAGAATAGAAAGGATTTTTAGCTCAAAGCACAACTATAGTTCATATCGCATTTGAACTTTTCGAGGCTTTGCTAGTCCTTATAGTTCATATCGCATTGGAGATCATCAAAGTGACGTAGCTAGTCGTTTGAGAGTAGCCAGAGATCTAAGCCAAAATCAAGATTGCTGATATAATTGTTTCTTCAAACACCTCTAGGTTTCTAAAAATGGAGTTTGTTGTATTTGTCACTTCATTGAGACATAAACATTTCAATTGCTTTTCTAATATCTTTTCCAGTTTTTTAGACAAAACTCAATCTTTGTAATAATGGCTCTTATCCATACCATCAACAGTCATCTCCAAACACATATCTCATCGTCGTTGATGGTAACTCATCGTCAGCACGATTCGAGACTCATCATTAGCATGTGCAAATTATTGGTTGACGATCTTCAGTAACAATACTAATGAAATGACATGCAATGATCAGTTCAATGATCCTTCCACATTTATCAGTACCCAAAGACCCTCAAGAATGCTAGCTTGACTTGGGTACTTCTAAGTTATCATGAGATACCACTCACATTGGTACTTGTTCAATTAATTGTCATAGCCTTGTTTATTGTCTTTGTTGATACAAAGGAATCATTGATATCTGCAAACCTAATTTATCATCTATACTTATCATAGTAGATATTGGTACTAAAGATAGTTTTGAAATTATTGAAATTTCATTGGAAAGTTCCCCCAACAAAACCCTATCACAATACAAAAATTACATGGAAATTTAAGGCATGTTTGGTAATGTGCCAAATGATGTCTGGTTTTATTATTTTCTTCCTCGGAAAAAAAAAAGAATAGAAATTCGTTCGGAAACTTTTTTGTTTTAGAAAATAAATTTGGAACATAACCAAAAAAGTAAATAAAAAAGAAAAACTTCTTTGTTCTTAGGAACATTTCCAGAATCAAGACCAAACTCTCTCTCTCCTTCTCCTTCTTCTTCTTCTTCTTCTTCTTCTTCTTCGCAACCTTGCTAGAGCGTCGTCGACCCTTAGCGAGGCTTGGCCTTGCCTTGGCTAGGCAAGGGGCCACCATGAGGTTGGTGTCACCCAACCATGGTGAGGCTAACCTAGTGGTGGCCTGGCTGAGCTCCAACAACCGACTAAAGGAAAAAGAAGAAGAAAAAAAAGAGAAAATGTAATAAAATTATTTGAAAAATTAAAAGAAATTCTAACTTACAAAAGAATTTGAAGGTTGTGTTATATGCATTTCTATTCCAAGAATAGAAATTTTGAACAGTTACCAAATACCTTCAAATGTTCAAAAACTTGTTCAAGAAATGGAATTAAAAAAACCCATTTTTGAGAAAAAAATTGTTCTCGAAAACAAAATGGTTACCAAACGCGTCCCTAGTGTTTTTAAATCAAGTGAATGGGCATCCCATTAATGAGCTCCTTCAATGCAATTATTCACTAATCATCATTTTGGAGAGCTGAATAAGCCAAACATTACAACACCAAGCAACTATTCTCTTAAAATTCTTTTCAAATTGTATGCTTTATATTATGAGTCCATATGTTGCCTTGGATATAATTGGGATCTTCTGTTTAGGATGATCATGGTCGACCATCTTAACTTAAGCATGGTCGTCTAGAAGAAAAGTAATGTACTAGTCATGTAAGTTAGCGGCTATTACATATCAGTCACAATGCCCTCGAGACATGATCCTAGAAAATGTTTAGACTAACCATACATATATCCCAGTAAAGTTTCTTATCCTACGTACGCCCTCACCACAAATTCCACATTCACACCAAGTAGAATTTGATGCAATGAGCCAGGTCTGAAAACCACACCAAGGGAGAAAAGAGAGGAAAAACCATGGGGTCATGAGCTCACCTGTTGGAATATTCGTGGCTAGTGTCAGAGGTTGTCAATTTCACTACTTTGTCCAAAGTAGTGGCGAAAATACATAAACCTATTAATATTCTCGATGGTGGAAGGATTCGTCATACTTATCTTGATATTCCCCCCCATCACCAATATGTTATTATATAGACGCTTGGTTTTTCAAAGCAAAGCATTACGCAAGAGGGGAAGTATAAGCAAACTCCATATGGTGACTCATAATGGCCCGTTTGCGTGGCCTCGCATTGATTATGCGAAGAGCATAAAAAAATGCAGGAGGACAAAAGCAAAAATGCAAAGCAACCAACTTTGAAAGTTGAGAGGGAGGGGGCATTGAAAAGGGGGCAAACAGATAATAGGACCAGAAGCTCTTGCGAGACGTAAGAACAAAGAGGCCCACGAATGAAATGTGAACGGCGACAAGCAAAGGAGCAAGCACACTTTAAAGCAAGATAAGTTTTAAATTTATTTATTTATTTAATTTATGAAAAGCAAGAGAAGTTGGGTAGAACCTGCACGTATACTTGCTTTTCTTCTTCTTTTTTTTTTTGGGCATTCACACTTCCAAAGGGCAAAAACCCCTTTCGAGAGAAAATCATTATCACCACCTATAAATATACCGACAGGACAATTTTTTGATTGCCTCCATAAGGCTGACTGAGTTTTTCAGTCTTTCACTCAATTGCACATTTGATTTTCTTATTGTCTTCATAAAATGTAAGAAATGATTAGAGCAACGGCAACCGAGTTTTAGGTGGAGCAGCAAATCTGGGACATCTAACCGTGGGTCCCAACATCACCCCACCTAAAACCAGCTTAGAATTTGTACGTTCATTTAACCCTAAGGTTTTATGCAACAAAGAAAAGTTTGGGTCTTTTCGAAATTCGGGTAATTTTCATGAATGGGGCATTTTCCTATACCACACATACGGGATAATTACTGAAGACCCTCTAATATGTGCACCTAAGTATGTTCAAATAAAATCGGGAAAGTATAATAGTTCGAACTCACATCTTAAGTGAAGAAGACGAAGCTGCTTTCAGCTTTGAGCGAATTTCTTGTTTTTTGTAACAATAATTCCTTACTATTGCATACTCTCGGGATCTAATTCAAAGGGTATTTTGAGAAATGTGAGGTGCAATGATATCCTATCAACTACATTATGGATTAATTGCATATTGTGCTTTTTATTTCTTCGTTAGCTATTATGTAATTGTCAATAATAGCCAATGGGCTGTCTACGAAATATCTTTTTCACTTCCATTAGGCTTGGATTCTTAATTATATTACCAAAATACCTTTTTTTCTCTTTACTCCCTTTCCTCATAATAGTATATTGATTGTAATTAACGATATCAATACCATTATTAACCTAATTCTACCGGACTTCCTTTACCAAATATCTAACAAGTGGTCTAAATAACGGCTTGCGGCGAGGCTCGCTAGTGTCATCCGGTACTAACGGATCGTGTGAACCTGAATAGCGTAAGCGAAAGGAGGCTCCGATGGATCTTGGATATCAATATATATATATAGTAAACTTATGACTTGCACATTCAATAAGAATTTGTCATATGCTCAAAAAGTAACTAACATCTTACGTAGTTAAAAAAGAAAAATGAGTCTCATGCTTGAAAAATTGCAAATATTTTATTATAAAAAAAAGTGTAGACGTTCATTCAATTTATTCTGCAATTCAATATTTAGGTATGCGTGGTCCCTCCGCTTTTTTTTTTTTTTTTGGGGGTTTTCATTAGATGAGATGATCACGAGAAGTCACAAGGGAAGGCTCCTTAAAAAACGGGGCAAAAAGACAAGCATGTGAGGGTAAAAGAGCCGAAGGTGCTTGGCGTGGGCAACATGAAAACACATTAGATCATGGAGGCTCGCTGGCTATCAGGCGGCTTGTGGGAATGAGTCTCCCTATGTTTTAGACTTCCAAGAAAGATGAAGAGAAAATATGACACTAGCCATATTATTAATAACAATTTGATATAAATACGAAGATATTTGATTTTATTTATCCCTATGAATAGATATATTTCTCCACCTTGTGCATGCTGAGTTTTGCTATTGAATATCATATGGTGGACTAATCAAATGTGAATCATAGCCCGTCCCAACATACCCCACCCCCCTCTCCGGCCCCCGCCCCCCCCCAAAAAAAAGTCAAAGGTCATTTTCTATGCGCCAAACATCTTTAGTTTAACTTAGATAAAATCTAATCGTGGAGTAGGATGTCATGGTTGTGAAAATATATCTAAGATATCCTATCTATGCTTGGTCACGATCCTTCTTCGCGGATACGATATTCAACCTCCTTCAATAGGTTCTCTCGCTTTAACATCTCCCAACTCAATAGGTAATTAGTGTCACATTATGCTAATAATTCGTGTCGTTCGGTATCAGGGATAAAATATTTTGACTAAATTACAGAATCTCAGACCGTGCTGTATGAGGTTTATATTCCTCCTAGTTAATTCATTTTTTTTATTAGAGCCATGTTCCTCGTCTCATGTAAAAAGTCGCATCCCTGCCCAAACAAGATATTTCATGCCCTTCAACCAAGTTGGCAATATGATAACAATCTTGCATTATAAAGACGTATGAACAAATCCCAAATTTCCAAACAGGTAAAGTCAAGATCCCCGAGGGGCCAATCATCTATTTAATTTAAATCCCAATTGAGCCTCAGCATAAATGATCCCAATTTAGGCGAAATGCACTTTAGTTTGGGGCGTTGAAGCTAATGGTGGCAGGGTGGCCCGACCTATGCATAGGCGGTGCACCAAGAAAAGTCGCAGTTTTCCCAGAGCGGCCCGGGGGGGTCAAACAAGGGGGGCAGGTGCATTCCCTCCTTTGGCCAACACCAAGATCTGTCAATTCCTTCGCCAAGAGAAGAGAGCCATTTTCAACCATGTGATCGGGTCAGATTTTTACGTCCAGATTATATGCCTTAGAAGGTGTTAGGAACAAAAAGTACTCGAGAGTAGAGAGAGAGAGAGAGAGAGAGAGGGAGAGGAAGAGGGAGAGAGGGAGTCCGAGAGCGTTTTGATTTTGAAGGAAAGACGGGGACAAGAGCCATTTGGTAAGCGGCCAACAGAACACATTTTTGTCTCGGTTGGGTGCTCTCTGTCATTCAGTACGTATTTTATTGAATTTTCTCTCCCCAGGAAACTGCCCTGTTCTAACCTCTCTATTATTTCCTGTCTCTCTCTCTGTCTCTCTGTCCCTCTCTCTCTTTTGGGTTGCCTTGTAAATTACAGATTACTGTTCTCTTTAATCTCTCTCTTTCTCTTTGTCTCTCTCTCTCTCTCTCTCTCTCTCTCTCTGTTCTCTAGCATTTCATTTCTCTATCTCATATTCTTCATCCCAAGGCCTTCTTTCTATCTCCCATTTGCTAAGCGGCGACTTATTCTTTTGCCCTTTTTTCCTTTCGTTCTCTTCCTTATTTTCTCCGCAAAGCAAAGGAGAACGCCGAGGGGATAGGCGCAGAGGGATTGGAACCCTTCGCCTTCCGAGACCCAGATTTAGATCCATGTTTTAGCTCCGTTTTCAGCTCAAAGGTACAATCTTTATGCTTTTCTCGTCAAGATTTTTTAATTTACAGATGATCGGTAAATTATAGCTGAGGATTCCGGTTTTTTTTTTTTTTTTGGTTCAAAATCTTTTGGGTTGTTTTTTTGGGGTGCTTTGTAGATGTTTGTTTTGTTTTGATGGTTGACCGTGAACAGGATTTTTGTCTTAGATATGGGTTCGATTTGTTTGGACGAAGCAGAGGTGAGCTCGTGGGAAGTTTTGAGCTTCAGAACTTTGGAGTTTTGATTGCTTTTGAGTTTTTTTTTTCCTTTGGCTAGCTTGTTAAGTGCTTTGACTTGTCAAACGATTCATCTGAGCTGTTACTTGTGAGAAATGGCTGTGTAGATCCTTGAATTTTTTTTAATGGAAAATAAATCCTTGTATTTCCCAGCGGATCTCTTTGTGTTTTCCTATTTCCGTTAATTTTTTTTCCCTGCTTAAAGACTGCAAAAGTTACGTTTTTTCCTGGATTATTTCTCAAATGTCATGACTAAATGATGGTATTAGGTGCAGGATTTTAAAAATTCAAACTTTAGGTAGGAGGCGATGCAGCAGCAATTTTTCTCAGCTTCTGCTAATTTCCATTACCCATTCGGATTCTGATACAATTTTTTCTTTTAATAAAGTTGTCTGTTGTTATACCATGAGCCCAGGTTGCCCTTTCCCTTCCTTTGATTCTTGTGATTGTTGAAAATTTTTCTCTTGTAATCTGTAAGTGGCATTTTCTTTTCTTAGGAAAAAGCAGTGTATCCATAGCTGTCTGGTTTGGACCTGCTAGATTGATGCCACAGATTGTATCATTTTATCATAGAGGATTCCTCAGAAGTTCTAAGCACTGCTGCCTTGTAAATTAGGTGGCCTTTGATGGAGCTGGGCAAATTCACAAGCTTTTGTAGTGTCCAGGCTTGAATGGCGGATGTTGTTGAGCTTCAATTTTCAGTTAAAATAAAGTAGATGAAGTTTCTTGGCCCCAGAAACTCTTTAGAAGAATGAGATAAAAAGAACGTATGTGAATGCTGATAAGACAGATTCTTAATTGCTCTTTTATGTAACCAAAATGTGTCCATTTGTACATTTGCTTAGTATATCCTATTGATTAACAAGTAAGAATTTCAACCTAATCACTAAGGGAATATCTTAGTTGATGATATTTAAGCAATCAAAGAGTCTATTGCTTAATGGGAGTGTAAGCATATATGCAACATTTTCACGTTCTTTGTAAGTGAAATGCTGACTTTGATATTTATCTTTGTCCATCCTGTCATTGCAGATATTCTATCGCAGTTTGGACCAGGTTGATACCTCCTAGAGTTGGTGTGACGACTCTGCCTTCACAACATAATTTGTGCTGAACTATGTCAGCCCCGATGCAAGGGCAGAGGGGTACGAGCAGTTCCTTGGCTGCAGGTTTTGAGTTTGAACATGGATCTTCATCAAATAGTGCTGCGGTAGATCAGCAGCTCTGTTGGAATAATATGCTGAATCAGGCAGACAGCCGAGTGGTGGACTACATTCCACCACCAAATAATAACATTACCTTTCTGACCTCTATTGGTCATGACTTGCCAAACTTGGCCAACTGGGGTCCAGGTGGACCCAGTTCTAGTGACATGCATCCTGAAATTGGTAGCAATGAACGGAAAACAGAACATTCATGGCCAGCTTCAGTAAGTGCCTATGGTGGACCTGGTCCTTTACTGGAAGATCGGAGATTCGAGCAACTGGGTAGTGTTTGTCCATTGGATAATGTTAGTATGAACCCTCTAGTGATTCATAGTTCCAGTTCTAGTTCAATGCCACCAAATCTTAATGTGCCAGCTGGTTTTGTTGGCCATGGTAGTGAGAGTTCGCCACTTTTGGAATGCCCTAATTTGTACAAGCCAAGTAGGTCGGGTGCCCAATGGCTTCCAGCTGGTAATAGCTCCGATCCTTTTATGGTTGCTTCTAGCAGTGGTGCTGGAAATTTCGGCGAAGACAATGATGGGAGACCTGGTAGCCTGTTGGATGGTCGCCGTATACCTTGTAAAAGGAAGTCGTTCGAAGGACACATTGGTCCATCTTCTAATGTCGGGAGCTCTAGTTATTTGCAAAATGTGGAAGCTAATGCTTTGCCCAATCTTCTGATTGGCCGGAATTTTGATGGTACCACGGTCTCATCTTCTGTTCCAGAACAGGCAGACCCAAGAAGTGGATTGGGTCTGAGAGGAGCCAGTTCTCGTAGTCTGCCCGATTTAAGTGCTGCAGGAAGTGCAGAAAACATGCAGAGAAACTTCGGGGTGAGGGTAAATGCTTTGGGTCAAAACATGCCCACTCCCCCCATTTCATATTCTGCCGGTACTGCAAATGGTGTTTTTAACCACGGTTTTGCGTCTAACCAGCCATCTTCGAGACTTCTAACAATTGATCCTTCATTGGACTTAAGGCCAATACCTGTAGCCAGTGACACAAATGTGCAACACCAGACTAGTGTACTTCCTGTTCCAACTTTGCCACCCAGTGGGTCATCAATTCGATGGAGTAGAGCTCTTGTTTCACGAGCTTCTGGTTCATCTAGCGCGGTTCTCTCAGGAAATAGAGATGCTGGATTGCATGATGAATCCAGCTCAAGCAGCAATGGGAGAAACATTTTAGAGCAGTCCATGTTCGTTCCCTCTAGTGAATCGGGAAACTCGGTTCCGAATCCTTCTGTTAGGAGGAGTGCTGGTGGAAGCAGTGGCATTCCTGTAAATATTGCTTCTAGTTCTCGAAGTGGCCCAAGTTCAAGCCGCCAGTCATCCCATGGTCATTGGGCACCTCATCACAATCGTCATCCGCCATGTCCTCAGAGGGTATCTGAAATTGTTCGCCGGTCTTTGATGTCTTCTATGGGTTCTGAGCCGGAAGGCCAAAGTAGCTATGCTGCACGTGGCTCAGGGCCTCCTGCTTCTTCACCAGAGGTTCTGCTTTCATCTAGATCTGGTTTCCAGGGTCAGGCGATTCCTTCCAGGTCAACACATTGGACAGAGAGACAAGGAGATGGTGCAGTGGGTTTTCCCCATCCCATGCGAAGTTTAGCTGCTGCTAATGAAGGGCGAAGAAGGCTTGTATCCGAGGTTTGTTTAGCTTTCATTTCTATCCTGAGTTCTCACTATTATTTGTTGAAAACTGGAGCTGTTGTAAAGTTTTAGGTGATACATCCCTTAAAACCTGTGGTATGCGCACCCATTTTCAGTATCTTCTAGTTTTAGTGTGGATATTGTTTGACATGCTAGTGTTATATCTGAACTTTTTAAGATGATGCCGAAGAACTATTTTACCTACGACTTTGCTTCCCTTTGCACCTTGATCTTTGGAGCTTACCATGTTTCCATGTACAGGTGCGAAATGTCTTGGATTTAATGCGCCGGAGTGAGGGCTTGCGTATTGAGGTCAGTCTTGTATGATTTGTTATACTTTGGAAGTGTATTTTTTATAGGACAATGGACTGGTTCATATTAAACATTTGCACTGAGCTAGTGAGGGGGAAAGCAAGCAAAGTGAATAATCAGGGAATATCATTAATGGTATTTGGATGAATGTTGTTGAAATAAACAGCTGCTAATTGTTGGTCTTTTGCATGGGAAATAGACATGGAACTTTGTATTTGTATTGAAGTCATTGAGTCACTGAGTTGAAATTTCGATACTGTTCCTGCTTATAGGCTGAGCTTTAACAATTACTTACGAAACCTTGACTAGACAAAGTGTCTAGATAGAGTCTCTACTTCTGATAGGAGAGACAAAGTGTCTACATAGAGTCTCTAATTCTCATATGGGAAGAGGCAGCGAGTAATATTTTGCTCACTAAATGAGAATGGCAACCCTTTGCATAAAACTATGAGCGTTGAAATTCACTAGTCAGTGCCAAAAAGGATGGATCCTCGAGGTGGATGTAATCTACACTACATAATTATGCAGTAGCTGGGGTAAAATTAATTATTTCTTTCTTTGATGTGAAAATGTTATCTTATAACAGATAAATAAACACATTATTCCTCATAGTATCTGTCAGTCAACAAGGATTCCTTCCCAAGCCCCTTCCTCTTTTTAATTGGAAGAATATGTAGTTGACTGACCATCATTTCTAAGATAGCTGCATGAACCACAAGTGGTTGCTTGGAACTTTTTTCTTTATCTGTTCTCAAGTTTCTTATACAGAATGCAAGTAGATGCAATTTTCTGTTTGCTAGCACAAAATACACTTGATGGATTCCAACATGAAATCGTCTTCTGTTATCATCTTGTTTAAGGTTTTAATTATGTCTCATAAGGACTGTTGTTGCATAAGTCTAGATCTTGGATGACGAAGAAGCGGAATCATCATTTCGGAAATAGGCTCTGAAGCTCGATGAAATTTTCGAGATGGGTTAATAGGGAGTTTCTTCTAGATTGCTAGGACTGTGTATATATCTGATAGAAGTTGCTTTTATGCTTGATGTAGGACTATATGCTCCTAGAGCAGTCAGTATATTTTGGGATGGCTGATATCCATGACCGGCATAGGGATATGCGCCTTGACGTTGACAACATGTCCTATGAGGTGAACCAAGGAGTTGCTCTCAGGTACTCATTTTCTCTAGACTACAGATTGTATTCTAATGTACTATTGCTACTTTCAGGAGTTATTGGCTCTCGAAGAGCGCATTGGAAACGTTAGCACTGGATTGAATGAAGAAACCATATCAACTCATCTGAAACAGCGGAAGTATGCCATTCCTGTCTACTCTGATAATGAGGTTGAGCCTTGCTGTATTTGTCAGGTAACTGAAGATATCCTGTATTTTTACATTCTGTCTTCGGTTGAAGAAACATTACTTAATTGTCTAATCTAAGTGGGTCATATTGTTACCTGGAATCCTGCGGCATCAGTTTTTTGGCCCTTCATGTTTGATTCTGTATAACTTTTAATAATCTGTTGGTTTCCAATGACCTAGGTTGTTCTACTTTACCTTTTCTGTTTGCTAGTATACGAGTTGTGTGTGCACACAGTATCTTCTCCGAAAAAATGCTGTATCCATTCACCACTTACATTCTTTCACATGATCAACAGGAAAATTATAATCCTGGAGAAGACCTAGGAACCCTGGAATGTGGACATGATTTTCACAGAGCTTGTATTAAACAGTGGCTGATGCACAAGAACTTGTGCCCCATCTGTAAAACAACCGGTCTGAACACATGAGAAGGAACCAAAGATCTTCCTATACCATTTCTTAGTCCTCTACTCAATTTGACCAAGAAGACAAACAGATGCATACCGTGAAATGGCTTGAGGATTCTGATATTTTGGCAGGATTAATGAATCTTTAAATGTTTCCATTCTTCCATTTGAAGCTAGACCATGACCCCATGCAAAGGGTAAAAATGCTGGAGGTTTGCATTTCTTGAAGTTCTAAGACCTCCTAGTATGGCCAAAGAATTCTTTTTCATGGGGTGGTTTCATAGAATCTAGTTTTCCCAAACATTTGAAGACATTAATTACTTGTTTATGATGTTCTTTTCATGGCCTTAACTTGGCTTAGGCCTCTGGAATATTGAAAGCTACCTTCTTCAGAATCAAATGGATAAAATCTTGTTTTTAGAGCTGAATTATGCTCTTTTGTTTGCATGTTTACTTATTTACTTGTGTGAGAAAGAAACTATTTAGTGATTGTTGTCATGCCAAGTATTTCTTCAGACTTTCTCCATGAAAGTGACTGATCCGTTGCATGTATGCTTTGATATTTGTACAGTATTGACTTTTGGTAAAGGCATCTATATCTTCCCGAAATGATGCATGGTGATCATCTTTCAACCTCTGAACGTCATTTTAGCGTTATTCCTATTTTAGTTCCCGAATTCTGCGTAGTTTTCAATGAAGGTACCGCATTAAAGACTAGGCTGTAAATACTTTTTTGGATGCGTGTCTAGTTTTATACCAGTAGCACAAAAGATCTTGCTACTTTCAAGACAGTTCTTAATTTGGAAGACGATCATAGGTTTGTAATGGCGCTGTCAGTCTCTCTTCATTGGTTGGAGTCTAAATTGGAGATGGAGGATGAGCATATCCTTCAGGATTTAGGTTGCTGTTGTGGGTGAAGTTCCGCACATGAATCGGATTAAGCTTAGCTTTGTTGCAAATGGCCATGAGATCCGATAGTGGCATCCTTTCGACTTATGGCCACTCGATTCTATAGTTGCATCAGTTGCATCCTCCTTAGAAGTGAGCAACACAACCCATCTGAACCAGGCAGTTCTTGGAGGGATTAGTTCGGTTTCTAGTTCCAATTTATTGGAACTGGTGATTTTTAGTCTGGTTTGTGTATCTAGGAGTGGAGTCGTCCTCCGGACCGTCCGGATTAGACTGATTATTCTTATTTTTTATTTTTATTTCTGAAAATTTTTAAAGAAAGAAACCCTGATGCTCTTTACTTTAGTCTTTCCTTCTCTTTCCAGTTTCCTCTATGCCCTTCACGCCTTTCCCTCTAGGCTATTTCCCATCCCTCTCGCTATCACTCCGCTCACAAGAGTAGTCCCTCTTCATTTGCTCCCTGTGACCTTGTCTCTCTGTCCTCCTGGAGCTTCGTCGTTCACAATTTAGGTAAAGTTTCCATTTCTTTGAGTTCATTTTTGGTTTTGCTTGTCAAGAGCTTCTCAGGTTTCTCCAAGCTCGCCTTGCGCTACCCCTGCACAGGGTCCCAGCAAGGCCTGCACAAGTTCACGCTGCAGAAGAATTTGTCGAGCGAGTCCTGCAGCGAGCTCTTACCGTTGGGCCTCACCTTGTTGGCAAAGTGCCAAAGCGAGATGAAGGTGTCCTTGGGTTCCTGCATTCCCTCTATTTTGGTTCCCGATTCCTAGGTGGGTTTCAGATTGGAGTAGGAATCGATCACCCCTAATCGTCCTTGGTATGCGAAAAGCTCAATTCAATTTCATTGTGTTCTTGTCAGCAATTCATTTGTTATCATTTGCAACGATATTGGAGAAATGTCTCTTCTTGTGGAAAAGGCTCAACTTAGCATGGTCTTGGGCGTTTTCGAGGCGCCGTGGTCGTTATAACTTTATAGTTATTGCCAGCCACACAGGGGCTATCTCTCAGCTCTGAACTCACTACTTTTTGGAAAATGCTGCGCCTCCACATTATCAACTTTTGGGAACGGAAGCCAAAGAAGCAAGCGGTGGAGAGAACACCGTGCATGAAAAGAAAATTGTGATGAATAGGAAGTTGATGACGATGGGGAGGCCGGCAAAAAGGATGATAAGGAGCGCGTCTTCAAGCTGTTTAATCCAATCGACTGTCGTTCCGAAGATCCCACTTTCAAGTCCAACTAGTTCCGTTCTGAATCCACCCGTGAATCATGCTCGCCTAGGACTTACAGGCGAGCTTCTGGCTTCACCCTCTTCCCGTCTAAATAGCGCCTTAAAACTTTAATGATAGAAAGTCGGACAGTCATTTGTAAAAATTCGAATTTTAAAAACATATGTTGATCAAGCTTCCTTTATAAACATACTATCTACTTTTGATCAATCAAAATAGAAGACGAACCACACCTTCACAGTCGCAAGAGTGAGCAAAAAGCTATCGCTCATCTCTGCTTAACGTATTACGAAAGCACTATCAGGATTAGAGGAAGTTAAGTTGGATTAGTGTAGCTCTATCTAGAGAAGTAGAGCATGAAAGAAAGAAAGAAAGGAAAAGACTGAATTTACTGCTATAAGGGTGACATCCCTGAATTAATTCATTGAGGAATTGTTCGCTTTGATCTGCCATAAGCCTCATGGTTTTGTCCTTTGAAGTACAAGTGGGCACCTTTCTAGGAAGTCATTTATCCCAGGCATTTCAAAGCTAAGTCAAAGATCCTCCTTTAATTATTTTCTGTTTTTACATATATATTAGAGAATCTCTTTCCCCATGTTTAGTATATAGTTTGGTTCATTCAAGTCCCTTTCACCATCCTAGAAGCCTACTAGGAGCCGCTCCTTGTCCATTTTCTTTCCACTAGTTGATGCTATATGAAGAATTTTTTTAAAAAAATTCAGTTACTTCTTTTTAAGAAATAATAAAAAAAGTATATATAATCGGTCCGGTTTGATTTCCTCTTGAAATTGGGAATTAAATCGCTTGGACATTGGTTCCACTTTTAGGAATTGAAATAAGTCACTTTTTCTTTCCACTACTTGATGCTATATGAAGACTTTTTTTAAAAAAAAGTCAGTTACTTCTTTTTAAGAAATAATAAAAAAGTATATATAATCGGTCCGGTTTGATTTCCTCTTGAAATTGGGAATTAAATCGCTTGGACATTGGTTCCACTTTTAGGAATTGAGAACCGGATCGACATTCCCAAGAATTGGACAAATTACTCAACCATCAAACATGTTAGTAGCCTTTGATTTATTTTGTCATCTTCAAAACATCATAAGGGATTTCCCTAACAATCTCCCCCTTTTGATGATGACAAAACAATCTCTGAATATGCAGATTTGTAAACATGCTTTTAATATTCAAAGAAAGAATATTATGCACAATGATTAGATCTAAAATTAGAGAGAATCCGGATGGTTCCCAATTTGAGAGCATAAATTTAGACAAAATAATTTGAATTATCTCAAATAATTGCATGTATTAAATCAAATCTGAGAGTATAAAATCAAACCAAATAAATTTTTTTGGGAATCAATCAATGATATATCAATCTAATTTCTTCTCCTTTTTTGTTCTTTTCTGGCCACACCCCACAAGATAGTCTAGGCCCTCTAGCCCCAACAACCATTCTTTACTCTTATCTAATTGGGTTGTTACAGGCACAAACCAGCTTTTGTGTGATTTATCCTCGAACCATGCACCTATTGGAGGAGGTCCCACCGTAACATCATGTTGTGACATTTCTAGATTAACTCAAGGAGATATTGTCCGCTTTAACCCGTCCCATATTGAGCCTCATGGTTTTGTCTCCGTGTGATTTATTTTCAAACCATATACCTACTGGACGGGGTCTCGCCTTAACACCATAATGTGACATCATTATATTAACTCGGGGAGGTATTATCCACTTTGACCCATCCCATATCGAGTCTCATAGTTTTATCCTTTATCAGACAGGTAAGCATCTTCTTAAGAAATTACCCATCTTGGGAGTGCTCTCATCTGAGCACACTTAACTTTGGAGTTCCAAAGCTATATATTACTATTACGTCAAAAGGCATATCTATGAGTTAATTCCAATTTTCACATAGATATTCCAAAATCATTCTTTTTGTTTGATGTACAATTGGATTCATTCTGTTGACACCTAAATTTTGACGACCCGTTTAGTCATTTATTGTATTAAAAAATTAGGGGTTAATTTTATCCCGGAAAAAAAATAGTTAATTGCATAGCATATAGTTTTAGGTGCATTTATTTTAATTTGCTTTTACATTGGGCCGGTGATGAATGGGTTCGAATTAATGCTTCAGAAACTTTTTGATGAGTCGGGCTAACCCACGAAGAGAGCAAATTGGCCTAAGTCCGTATTCTTGGGAAGATTTTACGGATTTATCTTTGTAAGATTTTAATTCAAAAGCAAATAGTGCGTTTGGAAATACAAATATTGTGTTCGGAAAGAAATTATTGTGGATATGGTTTTGGAAAATTAAAAACCCTAATCCGTGGCCTATAAATAGATTAATACGCATAGGGGTTTGGGAGAGACCACACAATTGAGAACACACGCCCGCAAAAAAGAGAGAACTCACGTTCTCCACGGAGAGAGAGGCAATACCGAGGGGAAGACTCCTTTTTCACGAAAGTGCCGATAGAGCAAAGTGAAAATACCGTTCCAGCCGTCTTTTTGGCGTTGTGCAGCCTCAGTTTTTCATCCGCAACGCCTTCTTAATGAGTGCTACCCTATTGAGCTGTTGCCGACACCATGGTTTGACGTGCCTGAGTTGTGTCGAGTTCCCCGATGTGCTGCCCTCATCACGTTTAAAGCTCTTGGTTTATGGAATCTCCACTAAATTGCTCCGACAGATTTTAATCCCTACCCTGCGCACACCACCAAGAGTTGTTTCATCACGCTGAGAAGCATCACCGCAAAAAAAAAAAAAGCCTTGTTGCGATCTGTCACTGACTTTTGCCCCGTGATCTCTCCAAGATGAGCACCAGCAAAGACCTGCCGTCCAGAAGAGCCGGACCACCAGTGGCTACCCTCATCAATGACCCCAGCCTCGACAACTCGCTACTCGGATTGTGCCGTTGAATTTCTTTGTTTTGCAGGCTGACTTGTGCGCTAGTGACCAGGTGGCCATGTCCCTATGATTCTTGAGTATATCTTCCGTGAAGAAATTCACTCGTGTTCACACTTCGGCGTCCATCAAGTCATGACACTACCGGTTGAAATCAAATAAAAAAAAAATACGAGAATTCTCAATGGAATATTTGAATTCATGGCCACTCATGAAGTTCACCTGAAAAGTTATAGCCAAAGGACAAACACATGGGAAAGAATTGGCTTCTGTGTAGCCTGAGGCTAGGGGTGTCAAAAAAGCCCGACCCGACCCGACCCGACCCGACCCGAACCAAACACGACCCGAACACGAAACAAGTATAATACATGTTTTGGGTCTTGATAGTGTTCGAGTAACAAATATAAAACAAGCAACGAAATGTGTTTCAGTCGGGTCAGGGTTGGAACATTGTTCGACCCGAAACACATTAACATCCAAACAAGCCAACCAAACACAGAGTCAAACACGTCGCAGAAAAGTGAAAACCCCTCCCCTTTGGCTTCTTCTCCGACGACTGCTGCTGCCCTCCGATCGACACGCCTCCGCCCTCCGTTTGTCTGGGCGTAGGCACAGCTGTTGGGACTTGGGAGGAACTGGAAGGAGCTCAATCTCTCTCCCGCCTATCTGGATTCGCTCTTGGGGCTGACCTGGAAATCCTCCCAAGCCCTGCGCCCGATCGTCGGTCTCCGATTAGCCATTGTCGTTGTCGAGGTGAGCTGTAGTTACCAGTGAGATTCAGGTTCGTGCTCGTTGCGAGTGAGATTTGGGTTTGTGCTCGTTGCGAGCTCCGGGCGCGCGCATCAGGGGGTCGGGGATGTAGGGGTTTTTGGGGGTTTCGTTTGTGCTGCTGTTGGTCATTGAGATGGAATGTGTGGATTTGTTCTTTTTATGTGTTTGCTGAAGTTCAGAAGAGAAAGAAACGAAGGAAATTGGGGATTTCAGCTTGCGCTGCTGTACACAATTCCCGTTCATTAGAATTTTTGTGCGTGTTCTAAGGATAAACCCGGGTTAGTGTTTCCCATTAGAAATTTGGTGGGTGGGTGAGTGAGTTGAGCCTTTTTTTTTTTTTTTAATGATGTTGTGATATGTTTGGTTGCAAATCGCTGCATCGTTGTCGGATATGGGCTCACGACTTTGATGCCTATCGGCTGCTCGATTAAATTCCTGAACCGTAGTAGCCCGGTGTGTTAGTATTTCGATGATCGTTTGGCTGTCTCTTGTTGGGGGTACGAGTCCCTCATGATGTGTCATACATGTTTGCCTCAGATTTATACATTATTGGATGTTGCTTGTCTTTAGATTTATTGATTCTCTTTTGTCAGGTGCAAGTTGACAGCGAATTATGTTTCTAAATGGCTGATATTGATCATGGGATTAGTAAATAGATATGTTACTTGGCTTTTCTTGCTCCTCTGCTCCGTTTTGCAATGGCAATTAGTTTTTCTTGAAGGGAAAAGTATATCTTGCCTCCTAAATTCTGCACTCATTGTTGATGATCAAAAGAGTGCCCTTCAACTTTAAACATATATGTCATCTTCTGCTAAGAATCTTTTCCATATGAAATTCTAACATCAGTCATTCAGTCTTTAAATCAGTAGGTAAAAATAAGACCCGTCTCGCACTCTTTTTATATCTACAAATCATCAGCAGAAAAAACAACAGAAAGAGCAATCCTTCTGGCAAAAATTTTACTTCTATCTCCTGGTTCCCTAGGCAGAGCTTCGCATTAATGGTGTGCTAGCCCTTGACTTTGCTTTTATCTTCACATTCCTGCAGTATCCACTTCTGTTTTCCTCTTTCCCTTCAGCTTACACAATCTAAAACCAAACCCTTCATAAATTTCAGTTTAGGTGACAGCATAAGCTACGCCAGCGGGAACTTCCTCAGCGATGTTTGCTCTGATTCTGTCTACAAGCAAACCTAAGCCTGAGAAACGAGTAGCAGCCGAAGAGATTGAGGAACAGCAGCAGCTAATTGAGATGCAATCTAGCAAGCAAAGCTCCGATGATTATGAGGAGAAATAAGCATTTTGGTGAAAGAAAATCATTTTAGTTTTCACATTTCTGTGTCTCAAAATATTATGGTGGATCGTCCACACTCCATGGTTAGATTGGTCTGAGCAGCATAAATTGCTTTGCTCTTTTTGTGAGTACCTATGCTGTTTATTGGCATCCTCATCTGGGCGTACTGAGTCTCCATCATATCTGACAAGAAGTCTAGATAGATGATGCATTCCTTTTGCTACCATTCTTTTCCCATTCATTCCAGTGATCTAGTGAATACGAAGAATTATAGATTGTTCTTTGTGTACTCTTACATTTTACATGTAGGAATCAGATATGGTACAGTGATGGCTTACTTTTAAAAGGAATTAACCAACCACAGAGAAAAAAAAAGAAAAAAAAAGAGGAAAACCCAGCAACCCGACCTGACCCAAAACACATTAGATGATCTAATGTGTTTCGGGTCGGTTTGGGTCAAGTCATAGTGTGTGACCATTGTGTTTTGGGTCGGGTCGGGTAACAATAAGACCCGACCCGACCTGACCCATTGACACCCTTACCTGAGGCGATGGAAATTTGGCTTTTGGTGGGAGAGGGGGGTTAGATAAAAAAAAAAATAGAAATATAGGGGTGCATGGCAGTGGGGGAAACGCCGACTGTAAGGAGATTCGAGGGTTTGGGGTCTAATTCTTTAATCTTATATATTGCGTTGGTCCTTGCCGCGCATTTGTTTTGATTTTGCAGTCAACCGAGCACCACCCCATGAATTACCAGCTCAAGCATCCCAAGCTGAGATGCCTTGCCGGCTTGCTCTGAAGCACAGTTGGTCATCACGAGCTGACCGCCGTTCGAAGACCAAATTTGGAAGCAAATATTTGGGATAGGCAAATTTTGTCTATTTTAATTTCTAAAAATGTTGTTTCCTTATTTGATATATTCATTGGTGCACATGATGAAAATTCCCGATATGCCATGATATTCACAACTCGAGTAGCCTTCTAAATTAGGAAATCTTCCTAATTTCACAATGTGTATATGATTGACAGTCCGATTTCATGCTCGAAATACGACCCACAATCGCACGGAAAAGTTACCAATCCGATCTCACGCTTGAAATATGATTCATGATTTTGTCTAAAATTGGCCAATCCGATCTCATGTGCGAGATACGATTCGTCAATTTATTTCCAAAATTAAATGGACATGGATGATATTTTGCTGGATTTGTTGCCATGCTATTCTTGATGCCTTTATTTGTTTGCTCCTGTAAAAGAAAAAATAACATTTGAGTTAGATTAGATGCATGTTAGGATATTACTTGTTTTAGGGTTATTTTGCATGTCAAGAATAGGAAATTTATTTATTGCTAATTTCTTAAATAAAAATACCAAAAACATAAATTTAGGATGTTAGATTTTTGTTTCACTGATTTAAATTGCATGTTAATTATTTGATAGTCTTAATTTCGAATTTTTATTAAAAAATACAAAAAATTTCTTAGGGTAAATTAGTTTCAATCTTCAGAATAGATTGCATGCTTTTTAAGAAAATAAAAAATTTCATGTGCATGTCATATAAAATTAGGTTCATGAAATGCATATTAGATTGTGGTCTGGTCCATTTAGCTAGAAATTGATTGCCATTAGAGTTAAGTCATTACATTAGTTTAGATTGCATTTTTTTTTTGCTCATGTCACATAATTTAGGTTATATCGCCATGTCATACCATTTCATGTTAGATTAGAAGCATTGCATTGCATATGGATTTGATTCTCATTAATTAAGTGAAAAAGAAAAACAAAAATTGCGTGTTAATTAGAAATTATATTTAGGGTTGTTGATGTGAATTATGGTCTAACAACATAGATATTTTCGTTGCAATGAGATAAGTATTGCAATTTATTTATTGTTTTACTTGGGTGTTAAATTGGTGGTGCACATGATCGCTTCACATGTTAGGGAAATATATTTAAAATCAATTTAAATTACCTGTAAAAAAACACTTTTTGAAAATAAAAGAATGGTACCGAAAGGGCATTAGAGAAATATAATCTAACCAAGTCCCCGTACCCATAATCTCTAGTTTGTAGAAGTGAAGTAAAACTCCCGTTACTTTACTTGGGTTTTTAATCGATCCACCAAAAAAATAGATTAGTGGCAACTCCTAGATAAAATCTATATGCATGTTAAGAATCTGAACATAAGTTGCGAATTGGTTTGAGTTTGGGAGAGCTTAAGCTAAGTTTAGGCCTAGCAATCTATTAGCCAAACCCTAGATAGTTCACCCGAAAAATTTAGGTTGCAACACATTCCTACCCTTTTTACTATTCTCAAATCTTGGCAAGAGCTACTTCTTGTTCAGGCCCTCTAAAATAAGCAACACTCCCTACCCTCGTTGGACCGGTCATTACAATAAGCATGGAGGTCCATTTCATCTCTTGTGAGGGAATCACTTTTAGTCATAAATTTCGATTTTTTTGAGAGGTATGGCTTCTATACCTGAATGACTCTTGGAAACCATAATAACCTCAAAAAATTGTGTTCTGTCAATTAGGATGTGATTAAAAAATTGGCAAATTTGATGTTTGGTAGTTGTAGCAAGTCAGAATGCAATTCTAGCAACCAAATCCTTCATTGACTACAGGGGAATAGAGATTTAACATTTCTCCTACCAAGGCATATCCCACTGTCATGCAAGATGATTTCTTTATTCATGCAATTGTTAGACATAAAAATCATATGCGGAAAACATGACCAAATCTAAACAAACCTCTAGCCATTGTTCAAAATTGCGTTTGTCTGAAATTCAGGGAGATTTAGCAAAATATCAGGCACACTTTATTAACCCAATTACCTCGTGTATCGATGGTGTATTCCAAATGAGAGAGTTTGCATTAGACCTTGTGATTACCCTTAAGAAATAACCAATAATTTTTTTTATATATTGTCTCCCATCAAGGTGGTTATCAAATGAGCGGTTGTCATGAAGAGATATGGAGTGTGAAAAAACTATATGTGGAAAAATCGCTACTTCAGAGAGAAAACATGGGTCTAAAAATGAGAAATCTCTCTCTCTCTCTCTCTCTCTCTCTCTCTATATATATATATATATATATATCATTATCCCACTTGATCCTAACATTTTCATCATACAGATTATCCAACCAAATCCACCAAACTTTATGCTTATAGAAAAGAAACAAAACATATGGATCATAGTGACATGTTCTTGAAGAGCGAGTAATATCTTCTATGTATCATAATGTATCTTATTTCTTTAATGTCAACCTATATGTGATAACACATCTTAATGAATATATCATATGTTTATTCAAGAATCAATGATAGATATTATTCTCATAAATAACATAATGAGTACACCAATATTGAAAATCAACATTACAACCAAATAAGAGTTGCATACAACAAAAATCGTCCATATGATGACAAATCACATGATATGACCTATTTCCATACTAGTTACATGATCCTTATACTTTATTGGTTAAAGAATAAACTATCATTAATTCAGTGCTAACGTGTTCTATAATCACTTTATTCTCCTTACCACATTCTCTTATGGCTAAATACTTGATGTCAATATGCTTATTTCGATCGTCACTTTTGGCATTTATAGCCATAAAAACTGCAGTTGAATTGTTATAATATATTCTTAATGGCCTAAAAATATAATCAACAATTCTAAGCTCATAAATGAAACTTTTCAATCATATACCATGCGAGATAGCCTCAAAATAAGAAATGAACTCAGCCTTCATAGTGGAAATAACAATCAAAGTCTACTTCACACTCATTCATGACACGGCTCTGCCGGCTAACATAAAAATGTATCCATATATTGATTTTCAAGAATCAACGCAACCCGTGAAGTCCGCATCCGAATATCCAACTACTTTCAAGTTGTCAGTCTGTCTATACATAAGCATGTAGCCTTTGGCACCTTGAAGGTATCTCATCACTTTTTTTTCAACTTTTTAGTGGTCCATACTTGGATTACTCTTATATCTTCCTAGCATTCCCACAACAAAAGCGATGTTAGGTCGAGTACAAACATGAGTATACATCAAGCTTCCAACAGCAGAAGTATATGGAATGTTATTTATTTGTTCCATTTTTTTATCCTTCTTCGGGCATTGTTTCAAATTGGGCCCTAAAACCGTGCATGACATGGTTGTACGTATAGAGCCACCTGTCCTTGCCAATGCCGAGACATGGGGACAATGAGTCCAAGATGGCACGGTGCCATGTCTCGTGGGTTGAAAAAGAAGCTGGTTTTTGTGAATAGTCCATGGGGATGATGTTATCACAAAGCTAGACACGGTGGACGATACAATTAGCCATAAAAACATGATTCATGAAGCCGAACTAGATGTATTCATCGCCCTGCTAGTCATGGGACTCATGTCTGATGAAAGAGGGTTAAAAGAAGGTGTTGAGAGGTTGTTGGAGAAATCTTTCCAGAATATTTTGAAGCTTCGGTCAAATGTTCGGAGACCGACAGTTTAAAGTCTGAAGACTTTGTATTCTCAAGACTCAAGACTCAAGACTCAAGACTCAAGACTTAAGAATAAAGACTCAAGACTTAAGTCTATTCTCACTGATAGTCTTTCTAATCCAGTGACGAAGGAAATCCAAAGCCGAAGTATATGGTTGAGGATTCGATCCTATCCTCTGGAAAAGATTCTTTGGTTGGATAAATATTTCGGATTCTTTTATTCTTATCTAAGATCGATTGAAGATCCGATGGTCGACGAAATATTCTTGAAATGTTCTATTCTTGGAAACCAAGATCCTGATTGTATGGGCGAACGGATTGATGGGCTATCATCAATTCCTTAAATAGCTCGGATGATCTTCTTGATTGATTCCGTCCAACGGGTAGATTGGAGGAATTCCTTTGGTAAGTGCCAACGGCTATGATGGCATAAAGGAGTATAAAAGGAAGACGTTCAAGTTGTTTTAAGTGTGTGATTGATAGAAAAATTCCAGAGTCTGAAGAACCTTGATTGTTAGTCGATACAGTTCGAGCGAAATTGTATACACAGAGTGTTTATACTTGGTGACACCTTGAGCGAGTGTGGTAGATCATCTACACCCAGAAATCAAGGAAGATCAACACTGTAACATCTCTTTGAGAAGGGACAGACCGAGTGAAGGAGACCGAGAATTAACATTCTCCTTGGTCAATATGAAGCCTTCAAAATGAAACCGGAGAATCTATAACCGACATGTTTAGCCGTTTTACAGATATTGTCAATGGTCTTGAGAATCAAGGACAGAAAATTTCTGATCCTATGAAGGTGAACAAGCTACTGCGTGGACTCTCCAAGGATTGGAATCATATAAAGACTTCAATAAGAGAGACGCAAAGAATTATGCCATTATCCGTAGACGAGCTGATTGGAACTCTTCGATCTTACGAAGTGGAACGAATTAATGAAGACGAAGATCCAAGAGGTAAGAAATCCATTGCATTAAGATCTAATGATGATTCTGATGATACAGACTCGAAGAAGATGAGATTAGAAGGTTCAGAAAGCTGAATAGAAAAGGAAGAAGGTTCAACTCAAAGAAACAAAGTTTTCAGAAACAGCAAACCAAGTTTGTTGATAATGAGGAAACAAACAAAGATGTAGTTTGCTTCGAATGTAAGAAAAAGGGACACATCGGAGACCAAGCGTCCTCTCTGAAGAAGAAGAGAGGAAAAGCTGAAAAGTCTCGAAAAGCTCTCAAAGCCGAAACACAGAGCGATACGAGAGTGTGAAGAAAGTGACGAGGAATATGCCAACTTTGTGTCCGATGGCACAATTAGACTCGAACTCGGATCGACTCGAACGGTGAATTTGAGGTAAGTGATTATAAAATCCCCGTCAAAGTCTCTAAATACAGTGATGAATTATGTTTTAGTCTTAAGACTTCTCTCAAAAAGATTTCCGAACTTAAAAAAGAAAACTCAGTTTTAAAACAAAAGGAAAACATTTTAGAAGAAAAAGTGAAAAGTTTAAACTTGAATGTTTCTACTCTTAAAGAGAATGAAGATAAACTTTCAAAAGAAAATGCTTTCTTAAAAACTGATTTATCAAATATTTCAAAGAAATTTTCAATAGGGTCGGAAAAACTTGAAAAAGTTCTTTCAGTCCAAAGACCTTACTTTAATAAGTCTGGTCTAGGTATGACAGCAGAAACAATCCCTTTGATTGATTTTCCAAAAGTAAAAGAAAGAATTAAGAAAAGACCGTCAAAAGAGGCTTACAAAAATCATTTCAAGAAAGTCTTTGTAAAGTCTGTAGGTCGAAATGCTCTAAGGTGTTCAAAGTGTAACAGTCAAGATCATTTTGAAAAAGAGTGTCCTATGGTTTGGAAGCCTGTTAAGAAAGTATGGCCTAATAATGCTTATCCTACTAACACCAAAGGACCCAAGAAAATTTGGGTACCAAAGAAAGCTTGAGACTCTCATTTGAATGCAGGTCTCTGTCAAAAAGAAGGTAAAGTGGTATCTTGACAGCGGATGCTCAAGACACATGACAGGAGACTCAAATTGCTTCATAAAGCTTATTCAAGTAAATGGTGGAAAAGTTTCATTTGGAGGAAATAGCAAAGGAAGTATTGTGGGATTCGGAACTGTGAAAATTGGAAATCTCACAATAAGCAATGTCTCTCTAGTGGAAGGACTCAATTACAATTTTCTCAGCATTAGCCAATTGTGTGATACCGGTTTCAAGATCTCCTTTCAAGAAGGCATATGTTCTGGAATTAGTAAAGATTCGACTCAGTCTTTCATGGGTCGAAGGCATGGAAACATCTACCTCCTTGATGTAAAACCAAATGAAGCACAATGCCTAATCTCAATTCAAGATGAAGCAGTCTTATGGCACAGAAAGCTTGGCCATATCAACATGAAGCAATTAGCCAAAATCTCATCAAAGAAGCTTGTTCGAGGACTACCTAAATTGCCATACCAAAAGTCTGATTCATGCACTCCATGCATTCTGGGAAAGCAGGTAAGAAATTCATTTAAGTAAATAAATCATGTCTCTACTAATCATGTACTACGGTACAAACATGAGTATACATCAAGCTTCCTCCAAGTAAAACAAATGAAGGAAGGAACTTTCATTCATCAAGAAAAATATGCGAATGATCTTGTCAAAAGGTTTGGATTGGGAAAGTGCAAAAAGACCGACATACCAATGCAGAAGTATATGGAATGTTATTTATTTGTTCCATTTTTTTATCCTTCTTCGGGCATTGTTTCAAATTGGGCCCTAAAACCGTGCATGACATGGTTGTACGTATAGAGCCACCTGTCCTTGCCAATGCCGAGACATGGGGACAATGAGTCCAAGATGGCACGGTGCCATGTCTCGTGGGTTGAAAAAGAAGCTGGTTTTTGTGAATAGTCCATGGGGATGATGTACGTCTGGCGTTCTTCAGAGTCCGACATCACAAAGCTAGACACGGTGGACGATACAATTAGCCATAAAAACATGATTCACGAAGCCGAACTAGATGTATTCATCGCCCTGCTAGTCATGGGACTCATGTCTGATGAAAGAGGGCTAAAAGAAGGTGCTGAGAGGTGAGCTACTTGCACATTTCAGATGAATGTGCATGATCTTATTTATAGAAAGACTCGTCTGTCTCTTTCTTTTTGTTGCTTCTGTTCAGAGGAAGGGAAAGAACCGGAAGTTTGATGCTCTCGGAAACTCCCTTACTGTTAATTGGTTTCATATGCTTTATTCAAGATCTGGAAATTACACTGGACTCGCACTTTTTGATCATGTTATGGATTTGATCATTAAGATTACTCCTTATACCCAGATTTTAGATACTGATTTTATTATTTAATGTGGACAGATTGACGCTTCCATTTAGTTTGAACTGTTACCGGAGTGGATAGCTACTTTAAAGAAGCCTTCTGAAAACCGGGGCAACTTCTGATGTATCCGTTCCAAATTTAAACTGGAATTTTGTATGGACACCCAAAGTTGACATTTTATAGGTTACGTTTAATTATTCTATGCTAATGTTCTGTTTTTTCCTTTTATTTGGTCTTCCAACTTTTTTTTTTTTTTGATTTTTTGTCCGTATCAATCGTTTTAAGTTTAATTACTGCAGCGTAATTCACTATTTTCTGATTACATTACTAAGGTGGTGGGAGAAATTCTAGATCCCAGTCCATCAATTTAATGGACCGGTCCCATATGTAGTCTAGATAGATGGATCAAAAGGAAAACAAATTTCAACCATTTGGATGATTTTAAAAAATAAGAACTTATAAACAGTTAAAGGAAAATTTTCGATTATAAAATTACCCATAAAACTGGGAGTCAAGGAAAATTACCGCATATGAGGAAAATTACTCATTAATAGAATCTGTAAGTTTACGAATTATGAAGGAATATTACGATTATATAAATAAGTTACTTCAAATAGGAAAAACATATTTATGAAAATTCAGCCTGTTTAGGATATTTCATAGAAAGTTATGAATGTTAGAACATTCAACTTTTTGAGACTTTGAAGCAAATTACAACGTTACTAACTTGTCATTTACAACAGCTTATTGGAAAATTACAATCGTTGAGGACTATTTCTAAGCATAGGTATCATTACTTACAATAATTTGAGATACCATACCATGAATTGGTTAATTTGAGGGTGACCTTGCTAGCCCTATGTGACATCTCAAATTTTCAATCACGTTTTATATTAAATTAATCGAGAATTTCATCGACGCGCCTATAGGACTATTCTCAGAGTTGATCACTCTCGAGATAAATAAACTATCTAGGGAAGCCATTAAGGAATTTTAATGCAATAAACTTGAGAATTCGACCAAGAATCGACTACTCGACTGTGCTCATCAGCCGAAATCATTACGGCACAGTTAAAAATCGATTAGAGATCATAAATAGATTGATTCGACTGAGATGCGTGGTTAAACATGGGTGATTCTACTAAATTGCAAAATTCTCATCGACCGGCACTAATTTGATTTTTCTGTTATTTTGGTACCTATGTTTATATTTGAGTCATCGAGATTTTCATAACAACCGAGAGTCGCTAATGTGTCAAGTGGGCTCATTGTGGCTTGAAGAAAATTGACCATGGGTCATTTGCATTAAAAATTTCTAAAAGTTACCCGCTAGCCTAGGTCATGCTAAAAATGCGACGGATTGAAATTAACCGCAAATTTGAGTTTGATTTCAGAAATTGAAAGTTCTATCATGTCACAATTAATTCTAAGAGTATTGACTTAGTCTTAGAAGATTTTTCTGCAAACTAAGACTTTTTGGAAAAAAGTCATCCTAGGGTCGTTTTTGTCTAGAAAATGCCGGAGATCGTTTTTTATCGCAAAATTGGGAAGCAAGTGGGGGGTGATGGTGAGGAAAAATACTATTTGGATCAGTGTGGTGTTGATTGATTTTACCAAGGCCGATTGGTGTTGATTTAATAAAGAAAAATGTCAAATTGAAGCCAAATCACTTGAAATTCGTAGCTCCCCTTATGCCTATGGTTTTGGACCAATTCAAAGGTCCTAAGATGAGCATTGGTGGCTTAATGGAGGCCAATTCAAAGGTCCTAAGAGGAGTTGGTGGCTGAGGATGGTCAAGGAGACAAGTGAGGAGAAGATTTGGCCATCATAGGGCCCTTGCCCCCATATCTCTCTCTTCCTCTCCCAAAGCTGCCATCCACCACCCTCAATCCCCTCCTTTCTTGCCATTTTCGAACCCCAGTAGGCCAAGAGACCACCGGGGCAACCCCTCACGCCGTCACAACCACCACCGGAGCCAGGTCCACCCGCGAATGCCCACGACGCCGCTGTCCACCCGCGTCTGGTCATCTCCCCCTCACATCGTCCCATCTTGCTGCCTTCACTCATGCATGTGTCCTTCAGGTTAGGCCGAGCCTAGTCAAAGCCCCTGTCGTCACCGTGGGTCACTGCCATCACCCCTCCAAGCCGTGGAAGCCTCCACCGGTCCATCACTGCCCTTACCTCACCAAACCAGCCTCTATTTCTCTCTTTGGTAGCCAAGAACATAAGCAAATCAGTGGGTCTTGTGGCTACTGTTAGGCCCGTTTTAAGGTGATTCCAAACCTCGGTTGTGAGATAGCTAGTATAAGCACCTAGAGGGGGGTGAATAGGTGTAAAAATAATTTCTCGAGATAAGAGAGCAATACTAAGCAGACAATAGAAATGAAGTTCTCTTTTGGTTAACAAAATGAATTATAATCAAAGTAAAGCAAAGAGTAGGGAAGAGAAAATTGAACACAAGGTTTGGTTCGGCTTATTCCAAGCCTACGTCCACTCTTCCGCACTGACAGCCCACCGGTTGGATTTCACTATGAACAAAAGAGTTGTTACAACAAAGCTCTCCCTTGATTCCACAGTATAGATACTCTACCACACTTCCTCAAGGTTTCTCAAAGATATAGACTCTCTTTTGCGTACAAGATTTCGCTCAACAAATGAATTGACTAAGAACAAAGAGCTTCAGATTTTGGAATTCTTCTATCGTGCACACACTCGAACAACTGGAACGTCTTCCTTATATACTCCTTTATGCCGTCATACCCGTTGGCACTTACTAAAGGAATTCCTCAAATCTACCTGTTTAACACAATCAATTAGGAAGATCATTCGATCTATTTAAGGAACATGTCGATAGCCCATCAATCCTGCTCGCCCATACAATCAGGATCTCGATTTCCATAAGATACTTCGCCAATCATCGGATCCTTAATCTCTTAATCAATCATGATTAAATAAAGGATTCCGTTATGTCATATCCAGCCAAGAGATCTTCTCCAGTCGATAAGGTTAGATTCTTAATGAAACACCTAGTTCTGGATAACCCTTCTTCAACGGATTAGAAACTATCAATGAGAATAGACTTTGAGTCTTGAGTCTGGCAGTCCGGAGGTCTTCAGACTTTAAATAGTAGAGTCTGCAAATCTTCAGACTAGACTGATGGAAACGTTTTGTCAGCTTCAAAATACTCCAGGAAGATTTCTCCAACAATCTCTCCCTTTTTAATGGTGACAAAACTTTCCTGCAGATTTGGATAACTTTGACTTGCAAAATATTACTCAAGCAAATATGGATATCTCATAAAGATAAATGGCTTAATGATGACACTAGAATCTGCAACCACATAAAATAGGTTAGTCTTTCATGTGAGTAAAGCCATTAATAAGATATCAATAGTACTTAATATAAGCAGTCAAACCCAAATCCCAAATTCAGTCCACATCCAGACACAAAAGTCAAGTCAAACAAAACAAACATCAAAATAAATCAAAAGTTCAAGTTCAAAGTTTTCAAATCTTGCATCTCTCCCCATTTTTGTTATCATAAAAAAAAAGGTTGAGATGAAAAGAGAATGGATTCAAGAATGCTTGGGAACACAAACAAGCTGAAAATCTCCTATTGACTGGACAATGCCTTCTAGCTTTTTCAAGTCTTCTTTCAGTTGTGCCACATCTTCACCCTTAGCATTTGCTTGAATCTAAAGAGAAAGGGCTTGGATATGATCATTCAAGGAAACTGAAGAAGCTTGACCTACAATCTGCAAATTCTGAACTTCGCATCCCAGAGCATATATCTGACCCTGCATTTCCAAGAGAACATCAAGAATTATGCGAAAATTTGCTGAATTATCAGTCTGCGTACTGGCTTCTGCACGATCAGATGGAGTAAAGGCAGACGATGACAAATCAGCATAGTCACGCAGATTAGGCGATGAAACATCATGTCCCTCCTCAAGAAATTGAGAGTCATAGATGTCCTTTGGATCTGCTGGAGAGCGACTGACTCCCTCACTTGTAGCAAGATATGAGGACATTCCTCTTTTCTCACGGTCTCCCCCAATTTCCATGCCTTCAGGTGGAGAAAAGAGTTCCTCATGCTCTCCTTCCTCTTGATTTTCTCTTTCCTTTTCTTCTTCTTTTTCAAACTTTCCTCCTCTACATCTCTTTCTTCAGCTTCTCTCTCCTCTGTTTCTTTCTCCTCTGCTTCTTTCTCTTCTGCTTCCAAATCTTCTCTTTCTCTAGTCCTCTATTCTGAGTCTTTCTCTTGTCATTCCATTGATTCTAGAATAGAACGACTCAAGTTCTTCAATGCCATAGCAGAAATGGCGATGTCTTCCTCATCATCTTCATCCTCAACGATGAGAACTCTTCTTTTCTTGGATGGAGCAACCATGGGCTCCTTCCCTTTTCTTTTTGCTGCCGAAGAGATTTGATGAGTTTTGACAGGGGTTTTCTCCTTGAATTTCTCCAACGCCTTGTTGAGTTCCTTCAAACGCATTTTAGACACCATTTTTAATCCCACCACCATTTGATCACAAGATCAAACACAGAGAATTCGTGGAGGCTGAATATTCAGATGTCTGAATAATTTTGTCACAAGAGCTGGATAAGGAAGTTGACCCTTGTCCTTCACCACTGCTCTATACATGTGGAACATAATAGTGTGAGGAAGAGAAAACTTTTCCCAGCATTGATGGCATACATCAGCTTTGCCTCTGAGTTTGAAATATCAGTCTTTGAAGTAGATTTTGGTCTGAGGCAATTAATCACAATCTTGTGAAGCATAATGTTAAATGCACTCATCCTCAAGTAGGAAATATTTTCCTCTATTCTTCTATCCTTAACAAGTTCCAACATAACACAAGCAATAGAGACATTGATAGGTTGATATCTCCCTCTCTCAACTCCAATCATATCAGCCAACATATCTACATCCACCACATAGTCCTGATCTCGGACACTAAAAGAGAATCTATTCGCATCCAAGAAACTAAGATTTGAATAAAAATAAGCAGTGAGTTTAGCATAGGCTTCTGTAAAGTTAGAACAGAACTGTTCAAGTTGAAGAAGACTGAATTTTTCCCTTAAATTAACATTCAAAGCATCAAGGAAATCAAAATACACACTTCTAGAATTTATCACCCCACGCTTCAACAACTTAGAGTATAGATGCTTTTGTTCCTCCGATCGAAACAAGTCTGTCCTTTTTTACCGAATTTTTGCCGCAACACCCATTCTTGGTTGAAACTGATTGTACAACTTGTCATTATCATTCTCATCTATCGGATTCAGCCCTCCAACACGTGGATCGTTTGGAATATTTGCCATTGCCTCTTCTGCTGATCCAGCAGGGGCAATTCCCAATCGTTCTATTGTGCGTAAAAAGAAGGTTTCATTTTTGTACCATTTATCTTTCAGAAATTCGTCAATGTAGTTCAAAGGAATTCCACCCCTTTTCAAAGCGCGATAAAGCTTGTAGATAAAAGAGGGCTTAGAAACTCTTACAGGTTCTGCATCTTCGATTATTTCTTCCTCTTCTTGTCGAGCAACCTCCTGTTGTCTAGATGGAGAAGATGGACGCTGCTGAGAATGTTGTGGGCTCTGCTGCTGACTAGGAGACTCTTCTTCCTCGGTGAGATTAAAGTGCGTAGGCTCCTCACGCATTTGATGTGGTCCCCTGTTTGCGATCCGCGAAGACTTTCTTTCAGACGACATCTTTCACAGTCTTTGAAAGATTCCAAGCTTGACTTTCCCAAAAAAGATGACAACTTTTCGAAGATTAAACAAGAGAAGAAAACATACATGGAATATTGGTGCTTTCTTAGGGTTTTTGAGAGTAAAGCGAAGAAGAAACAACAGTAAATAAGTCAGTTGAAGAGAGGCATACGAAATGTCATAAAAGAAAGTAAAAAGATGCCTTTTAAAAATAACTGCATTTTTCAAAAAATTAGATAATTGTCATTTCAAAAATAACTCCTTTTTTGAAAAGGAAACGTTGCAATAATCACGTCAATTAAATATAGCAAAATCAAACACGGTTGATGGTCGTACTTTTTCGAGATGAGATTCAAGAGATAAAGTAAAATAACTTACGAAAAAAAAACTTGATTGTCTGAGTCTGGGTATCTTTAGACTTTCAGTCTTGAGTCTGAATTTCCTCAGACTTTAAGATTTTGAGTCTGGAACGAATAGCTTCAAATTGATTTTTCTCCAAAGGCTCTGTAAATATATCAGCCAATTGATTCTTTGAGTCAACAAACTGAATCAAAACTTCTCCATTCTGAACATGATCTCTAATGAAGTGATGTCGAATCTTTATATGTTTTGCTCTTGAGTGAAGAATTGGATTCTTAGTGAAATTGATTGCGCTGGTATTGTCACACTTGATTTTTGTGCATAAATCCTCAATTCCAAAGTCTCTTAGCTGTTGTTTTATCTATAGAATTTGTGAACAACAACTTCCAAGAGCTACATACTCCGCTTCTGTTGTAGAAAGAGCTACTGTATTTTGCTTCCTTGAAAACCAAGACACTGTCCTGCTTCCAAGTAGTTGACAGGTACCTGAGGTGCTCTTTCTATCAACTCTGCAATCGACTAGATCTGCGTCTGAGTATCCAAGAAGAGTAAAGTCTCCCTTTTTAGGATATCAAAGACCAAAGTTTGAAGTTGATGCAATATATTTGATAATATGTTTTGCAGCACTTAGATGAGATTCTTTAGGGTCTGCTTGAAATCTAGCACAAATGCAAACACTAAACAAAATGTCAAGTCTAGAAGCAGTAAGATAAAGAAGTGAGCCAATGATACTCATGTATAGCTTCTGGTCAACTTTCTTTCTTCCTTCATCTTTGTCTATCTTCAAAGAGCTTGACATTGGTATATCAATCTTTTTGCAATTTTTCAGTCCAAACTTTTTGACAAGATCATTAGCATATTTTTCTTGATGAATAAAAGTCCCTTCCTTCAATTGTTTCACTTGAAGTCCGAGAAAGAAGGTTAGTTCACACATCATGCTCATTTCAAATTCATCCTGCATAGACTTAGAGAATTTCTTGCACAAACTTTCATTAGAGGATCCAAAAATAATATCATCAACATATATTTGAACAAGCAGAAAACTTTTGTTTTCTCTTTTAATAAACAAAGTAGTGTCTACTTTACCTTTTACAAAACCGTTTCGAATTAAAAACTTACTCAGCCTGTCGTACCAAGCTCGAGGTGCTTGCTTTAAACCATATAAGGCCTTTTTCAGTCTGAATACTGAGTTTGGTTTCCTTGGGTCTTCAAATCCAGGTGGTTGTTCCACATAAATTTCCTCATGGATAAATCCATTCAGGAAAGCACTCTTGACGTCCATTTGGAATAACCTAAAATTCTTATAACAAGCAAAAGCAAGTAATAATCAAATTGCTTCTAACCTTGCTACTGGTGCGTAAGTCTCGTCATAGTTTATCCCTTCTTCTTGTGTATATCCCTTGGCCACAAGTCTTGCTTTGTTTCTTACGACCTTTTCTTTCTCGTCCATTTTGTTCCTGAAAACCCATTTAGCTCCAATAATAGATTTACCTTTCGGTTTAGGAGTTAATTCCCAAACATCATTAATACTGAATTGCCTGAGTTTTTCTTGCATAGCTTCAATTCAACTTTCATAAGATAAAGCTTCTTCTATGCTTTTGGGTTCTATTTCAGAAATAAGAGTCACAGCACTAGACTCTTCGCGCCTTTTGGATCTTGTGTGAATTCCTTCATTAATGTTGCCAATAATGAGATCTTTGGGATGACTAAACTTATGCTTCTAGTTATTGGTTGATTTGTTAGGTTGATGATCACTTCTTTCATTTGAATCTTCAATAATCACTTGTTGCTGATCTTTCAAAATTTGAGCTGCTTCTCGAGATTTAGACTTTGTAGAGTCTGGAGCAGGTTTAGATTCTTCAAGATGAGTCTGAATAGATTCATTTTACATAGAATCTTAGAATTTGACATTCATTGATTCCTTCACAGATTGAGTCTTCATGTTGTAGACTTTGTAAGCTTTGCTTGAGGTAGAATATCTAAGGAAGATGCCTTCGTCTGATTTTTCTTCAAACTTGCCAACTCGATTATTTGCATTTTTCAATATAAAGCATTTACATCCAAACACATGAAAATATGAAACAATAGGCTTCTTTTCTTTGAATAACTCATAGGGGGTTTTTTCCAGAATAGGTCTTAGAAAAACTCTATTAATAATATAACATGCTGGAGAAACTGCTTCAGCCCAAAAACGTTAAGAGATGTTACTTTCAATTAAAAGAGTTCTAGCCATTTCTTGAAGCGACCTATTCTTTCTTTCCACAACTCCGTTTTGCTCTGGAGTATATGAAGAGGAGAACAAGTACTGAAAACCAGATTCATCACAAAATTTTGTAAAATCTTGATTTTCAAATTCACCTCCATGGTCTGTTTTTATACTTGAAATAACATATCCTTTTTCATTTTGAACATTTTTAGCAAACTTTTCAAAGTAAGAAAAGGTTTCAAACTTACTTGCTAGGAAATATACCCAGGTAAATCGTGAGTATTCATCCACAATTACTAGGCAATATTTTTTACCTCCAATGCTTTGAGTTCTGGTTGGTCCAAAGAGATCCATATGCAGAAGTTACAGTACACGATTAGTGGAAACTTGATTTATTGGTTTAAAGGAATTTCTTACCTGCTTTCCCAATATGCATGGTGTACATAGATCAGACTTTTGGTATGATAGATTGGGTAAACCACGAACAAGCTTCTTTGCTGAAATTTTGGCTATCTGCTTCATATTGATGTGCCCAAGCTTTCTGTGCCATAAGTTCGCTTCGTCTTGAATTGAGATTAGACATTGCGATTCATCTGGTTTCACATCCAAGAGGTAGATATTTCCATGTCTTCGACCCATGAATGACTGAGTAAAATCTTTACTGGTTCCTGAACATATTCCCTCTTGAAAGTTGATTTTGAAACCGGTATCACACAGCTGACTGATACTGAGCAGATTGTAGTTGAGTCCTTCTACTAAGGAAACATTGCTTATTGTGAGGTTTCCAATCTTTACAATTCCAAATCCCACAATTCTTCATTTGTTGTTTCCTCCAAATGAGACTTTTTCACCATTTACTTGAACGAGCTTTATGATACAATTTGAATATCCTGTCATATGTCTTGAGCATCCACTATCCAAATACCATTTTACATTTTCCTTGATAGTGACCTGCATTTAAAAAAGAGACTCAAATTTTCTTTGGTACCCATATTTTCTTGGGTCCATTGATGTTAGTATGATATACGGTTTTTGCCCATACTTTCTTAACGGGTTTCCAAACCATAGGCCATTCTTTTTCAAAATGATCTGCATTATTGCATTTTGAACATCTGAGAGCATTGCGACCTACTAGTTTTACAAAGATCTTTTTAAAATGATTTTTGTAAGCATCTCTTGTGGGTCTTTGCTTAATTCTTTCATTCACTTTAGGAAAATCAATTAAAGGAATGGTCTCCGCAATCATTCTCAAACCAGATTTATTGAAATAAGGTCTTTGAACAGAAAGAATTTTTTCTAGTGTCTCAGATCCTATAGAAAATCTTTTAGAAATATTTGAGATATCATTTTTCAAGAATGCATTTTCTTTTGAAAGATTGCCTTCATTTTCTTTCAAGGTAGAAACATTTTTGTCTAAAACTTTGACATTTTCTTTCAAAAGATTTTCTTGTTGTTTTAGTGCAGAATTTTCTCTTTTGAGTTCGGAAATCTTTTTAAAAGAAGTCTTAAGACTAAAACACAACTCATCAATGTATTTAGAAATTTTAATAGGGATTTTAAAGTTACTCACCTCAGATTCACTGTCTGAATCTGAGTCTATCTCGGAGTTTGAATCTGAATCTGATTGTGACATCAAACATATATTAGCATAATCATCATCACTTTCTTCACACTCTATATCACTCTAGGTTTTTACTTTAAAAGCCTTTCGATACTTTTCAGCTTTTCCTTTCTTCTTCCTCAAAAGAGGACAGTTGGGTCTAATGCGTCCCTTTTTCTTACATTCAAAGCAGACTTCATCTTTATTTGATTCATCATCCTCAACAGACTTAGTCTGATGCTTTGAAAACTCTGTTTCTTTGGATTGAATTTTCTTCCTTTTCTGTTCAGCTTTCTGAATCTTCTTATCATGAGAGCAAGCTCATCATCATCCATATCATCTTCAAAATCTGTAACATCATAATCATCATTGGATTTTAATGCAATGGATTTCTTACTTTTATGATCTTCGTCTTCATTGATTCGTTCCACTTCATAAGACTGAAGAGTCCCAACCAACTCATCAACATATAGTGGCATGATTCTTTGTGTCTCTCTTATTGATGTATTTATGTGATTCCAATCCTTAGAGAGTCCATGCAATAGCTTATTTACCTTCATGGGATCAAAAATTGGTTGACCTTAATTTTCAAGACCATTCACGATTTCTGTAAAACGACTAAACATGTCAGTTATAGATTCTTCTGATTTCATTTTGAAGGCTTCATATTGACCGAGGAGAATGTTGATTCTAGTCTCTTTCACTCGATCGGTTCCTTCATATGTAATATGTAATTTATCCCAAACTTCTTTCGCTGTAACACAAGAAGATATTCTGTTATATTCAGTAGGTGACAAAGCACAATATAAAGAATAAATTGCTTTTGCATCAAGAACTTGTCTCTTGATTATCTCTTCCTAAGCCATTTCACTAGACTCAACAGCTTCTTTTCCTCTCTCTGAGACAAATGCAGCTTTAGGAATGATTCCTTTTTCTACAACGTCCCATTTTAGATGATCATTTGATCTTAAGAACGCCTTCATCTTGTTTTTCCATATGTTATAATCATTTCCATCAAAGTAAGGCGGTCTGGTATTGCTTTGCCCTTCTACCAGCCCTAGAGCTAACATACTAGCCATGGATCTTTAACTCTGAAGTAAAACACTTCAAACAAAGTGAGCACACAAGCTTTGATACTAATTGAGATAGGTAGTATAAGCACCTAGAGGGGGGGTGAATAGGTGTAAAAATAATTTCTCGAGATAAGAGAGCAATACTAAGCAGGCAATAGAAAAGAAGTTCTCCTTTGGTTAACAAAATGAATTATGATCAAAGTAAAGCAGAGAGTAGGGAAGAGAAAATTGAACACAAGGTTTATAGTGGTTCGGCTTATTTCAAGCCTACGTCCACTCTTCCGCACTAACAGCCCACCGGCTGGATTTCACTATGAACAAAAGAGTTGTTACAACAAAGCTCTCCCTTGATTCCACAGTGTAGATACTCTACCACACTTTCTCAAGGTTTCTCAAAGATATATACTCTCTTTTGCGTACAAGATTTCGCTCAACAAATGAATTGACTAAGAACAAAGAGCTTCAGACTTTGGAATTCTTCTATTGTGCACACACTCGAACAACTGGAACATCTTTCTTATATACTCCTTTATGCCATCATACCCGTTGGCACTTACCAAAGAAATTCCTCCAATCTACCCGTTGGACGGAATCAATTAGGAAGATCATTTGAGCTATTTAAGAAATATGTCGATAGCCTATCAATCATGCTCGCCCATACAATCAGGATCTCGGTTTCCATAAGTAGAACCTTCCAAGTATATTTCGCCAATCATCGGATCCTTAATCTCTGAATCAATCATGATCAAATAAAGGATTCCGTTATGTCATATCCAGCCAAGAGATCTTCTCCAGTCGATAAGGTCAAATCCTTAATGAAACACCCAGTTCTGAATAGCCCTTCTTCGATGGATTAGAAACTGTCAATGAGAATAGACTTTGAGTCTTGAGTCTGGCAGTCCAAAGGTCTTCAGACTTTAAATAGTAGAGTCTGTAAATCTTCAGACTAAACTGATGGAAATATTTTGTCAGCTTCAAAATACTCCAGGAAGATTTCTCCAACAGGTTGCTAGGCCTGCTTTGAAGGAAGTTGTTTCCCCTCGCGTCCCTGTCGATTTGCACCGACCAGCTCGCCGAATTAGTGAGTTTAACTCGCTAATTCTCGCTTAGTATGTTAATTACACTTAAGGGTTGATTAAATTAATTAAGCGTGGTTTAGGTGGATAGATTAGATTAGATTAGTTAATTTAATTATTTGTTGATACATGTTAGGTGGTTAGTTAGCGCAATTAGCGAGTAGACATGTTCTATTATTTATTTAACGAACCTTAAAAATTTTCCGAGTCCGTTTCGGCTTCCAATTAGGCTATAACGGGCCTAAGTTGGATTTATTATATTTATTTAATATTTTCCGTAATTATTTATTTATTTATTTATTTTCTAGAAATTAGGTCGGGATAACCGACGACCAGAATTTTATGCTAGTTATTGTGATGCAATCTATTTATTTATTTGAGCTCTAATTTGTGCTGAATTGATTTAATTGTTATTTAGGATTTTATTCATAAATTAATTAATTTTGGTAATTAATTGGAAAATTACTAGGCGTCGATATATAGCGCCAAAAATCTAATTTTTGACTTTTGAAAGTAGTGGGAAGATCAAAAGTGAAATTATGATATTTTGGCTAAGGCCGACCGTGTACTCACACATGGCTATTTTTATCGGATATGATAAAAATGATAAATTGATTTAATGGTCGGGATGATATACTATATCAACCTACATGCTCTGATATATCAGATTAGTGAGAGTAGTATACCTTATCAGCTTAGCGAGAGCAATATTATCAGCTTAGAGGGAGCATTATTAGTGTGCTATATCAGCCTACGGGCGATATGTCAATTTAGATTGAGAGAAGTACACTATTTATCAACTTAGCGCGAGCTATACTATCTATATATTAGCTTAGAGTAAGCAGTCCTTATATGATCGGACTTATTAGATAGTATCGATTTGGCCGACCGAAGGGAGATCGTGATGACATGTAATCGACTAGGTCGATTGATCAATGATTTAATCTCATATTATGAATTGATGTGATTTGAGGTATCTGTAAATGATATTGATTTGCAGGGTGGAACTGAGGCCAAGGTAAGTCCTCTGACTCGTGTTATGCTTAGGCAACCCTTAGGGCGTATTGGCTTCTTAATCGGGTCTTAAGGGGTTGAACTTGCTGAGAAATTGTCTCACTGGTTATTGTATAACCATTTTTAAGTCCTTAGTTGACAATAGTGTGAGGCCCGAAGTTTAGAAGGTGAAGCCCAGAGAATCAACAAGCATGTCCAACTAGTTAGTCCTAGAATATTTATCTTTTGTTGAAAGCCGATTTCTTTTTGTAGGCTTCTGTGTATAAACATGTGTGTTTATAAAAAGGTCTTTTGTGAAAAATTGGTCATGCTTTCCTATCTCATTGTTTTATTGTCTGAGAATTTATATCTGCTTATGCATACGTATATTAAAATGAACAGGGTCAGGGATTCGTCCTGAGACATCGCTATTATATTGACCAAGCAGGGATGGGCACGGGTCCAGAGGATCGGGACGTGACACCCTAGCCTTTGGCCATCACCAAGGTTTGGTGACCTGCTGAAGGAAGAATGAAGGGAAGAAAGGAACAAAAAAGAAAGAGAAAGAAAATAAAGGAAAATAAAGGAAAAAGAAAAAAGATGTAAATAAATAAATAAATAATTTGAAAAAATATAAAATATTATTAAAAATTATTCACATTAGTGCCGGCCGGTCAAAATTAACCGAATGGACTAAATTGTCATAAATGCAAAAAGTTTAAGACTCAATCAACCAAAAAAAAAATTATAACTAATTAGCATAATTAAAATAGGTTTCATATTGATAATTTTTTTGATCACGTGCCTTCTTGTCAATGGTAAATATAAACCGCAGCCCGACATTTTCTTTTTGTTTCAAAAGCAGCACCGTTGGTTTGGCTCAGCCCAGGTGCCATTGTAGACGTCACCCCTATTAGCCATGTGGGATGGAAAATAAGTTTCTTTGGGATGAAATACTATGGTGCATATTTTTGTCCATCGACCAAATTCGTGGTTTTTTTTTTTTTTTTGTCGTTTGAATGATTTTATTTTTTTCCCGAGAGTATATGCTCAGACTTTGTTTTGTAGGATCCCGTCCATTTTTGGATTTGACCTTTTGTAAAATGATAACATAAAAATCAGGAATCTAAAATTTATCATCTCCAAACGTGCATTGCACTGGTTAACCAATAATATAATAAAAAGAATGTGAATCATCCTATTATAACTTAGAAGATTTCGAGTTAGCGTACACTCCAATGGATGGGCATTATGGCCAGTAGCTAGTAACGACTTTTCATAGGCCAGTAAGAAATAAGCCACAGTGGGGGTCGACACTAAAAGATTTTGTTGATAATGCCATTGTAGACACTCTGAGGGTAGTATGATGAGCCCTCTATAGTTAGCCCATTTCCGAGTGTCACTGTCACGATGAAGCTTCAATCAGTCCTTGCATCTACTGTCATGATCCAGGGGGTGCCACTGTACGTCGAGTTATGGGCCCCTTGATCTCCAGCAGAGCAAACGACAGTTATACCCGTTTTCAATTGCTGCCAAACAAGCTATGGCAATCATTTCATTGAAGTAAGGTCTTTTCACGAGGCCGAGAGACACAGACATGATATCGACTCTGTCTACAATTGCTTGATTAATTCCAGCGAGCATATCAGTAGATGCAGACTTGCACGCATCAACTTTCCATAAAACTTTGTACTTCGCAACGTGAGTTGGGGGTGCTATTCCTCTAGCTATGCCCCTTGCGTCTCCTTAAGCGACTTACTCCACGTACAGAGGCTCCTGCAGCCGTGGATGACGGGTCTGTGCCGTGACCAAAGTAGTTACTTGTGGAATTGCGGTCATACTTCTCAGATACTTGGTATTCCTGCGGCTGCAAGGCCCTTGTTAAAAGACCGACCTCCAATGAGCTTCCAATTGCAGTTAGATGGGCCAAAGGCAGTGCCGTTCTCGCATTTGCCTTTCCGTCTCGGAGGCACTGGTAGTATTCCTTGTCATTGATGATGACTCTCTCTGGCCATATTCCCGTGTCAAGTATTTCAATGATGACACCATCTTTGAATGAGCTGGTGGGTCAAAGTTCAGAGCTGTGCTTTAGGCTGGGGAACTTGCTGGTGTGGGTTGTGAACAGCATGCCAAAGGACTCTTTGATTGTCGATCGATGTGCCAGCAGATTTCTCAATCTCAGCTAGCTTGGATGGCAAAAGCTGGTGCTAATGCCATGCGTGACAAGGATATTAGAATGACCAACATGTCCTTGCCATTGCTAAAAGATGAGGATAACGAGTCTAGAGAGGCACGGTGCCATGACTCGTGGGTTTGAAGGAATGCCGGGTCCTGCGAATGGTCCATGTAGATGATGTCTGTCTGATGTTTTATTAATGTTAAATGCCTTTAAGTAAAAACATGCCACTTATATGTTTACGTGGTTTGGTTTCTCTAATTGTCTCATTTGACAGAGTCAAGACCCTTGCAAGCTGTTTTAATGTATAGGGACACAAAGAAGCAGCAGATAGCTGAGTTAGAAAGCACCAGATTAAACATGTCTACGGGTCTGCTAAATCTTATAAGACAAGTAGGAGTACATGTGAGTTCACATGCTTGTGCCAGAATCTGACAATTACATTTAGACTTGCAGTTTTTGAATATGTTCTGATCAGGAACATAGCCAATTTCGACAAGATCTTTTGTTATTGAATAGGGACAGATTGGCTCTCTCGTAAAGTTCATTCAATTTTCATTTGTCCCTGGAGCGCATAGCCCTTCTAGAGAGACCCTGTCGACAAGGAATTCAGTCCTTCTGCCGCCTAAAAACTCGTTATTTGCTTGACTAATTCTTTAAAACGACATTACAAGGGTGATGATTATTACATGTGGAATTTGCCGCTTACTCGGCCTCATGCGAGCAAAATACAAGAAAGAGAAGCGTGTGTGCACAGCTGCACGCGTGGTCAAGTGGCCATCGGCACCAACTCGAACCTTCACCGAGGCTTACTGAGGAGAGGATCATGTGACCCAGTAAAGATCTTAAGCACGTTTATTAAGCGAAATTCAACCATAGTCGCCGTCTCTATTTCGGAGTTCAATCATACAAAATGTAATAAACAAGATAAAGAGAGTTGAATTTTTGAGACTGTAAGATGGGACCTAGAGCAAAACCAAAATGGTAATCTCCAAGCTATAGGAGCAAAAGAAGCGTGGTGCAAGATAAAGAATGCAAGTGAAATGCAAAGATTCGCACTTCCATGGCAGTGACCAAGTTGAAAGTTCACGATGAGCTCGGACAACTGTAAGTTCGCGGTGGGAAAAGCATCCCAGGAATTAAACTGTCTATCCTGATAATTTCTAATGTAGTCCGTGCGCCCCATCGCAAGTATTCCTCGAATACACTTTGGACTATAATTCAAATCGATGACACGTCTCATCCAAACAAATCTTTAAAAGGAATGTCAGAGCGATCTCGCGCTCATCTCTCTATCTCCTATCTCCGGCAATGCGTGATCCTGGAGCAGCTCCGGCTGTACGGGTGGACCGGCCCTCCCGCGCTGTAGCAGTTGTGGGTGTAGTACGACCGCCCCGAGCGTGGCGGGCAGGGGATCCTGTTCGCGGACAGAACTCCGTAGGAAATGTAGCTGCTGCACTGCAACAGGGTCCTCCGCCCAGTCGCTTCGCCTCCAATGAGCTCGTCGTCTGGCGGCAAGGCTTCAAGGGCCAATTCGAGAGCTTCGGTCGATTGAATTTGGAAGCCGAGTGCATAGTCGATCTGACTGGTGATCGCGGAAAGCAGAAATGCGATCGTAGAGAAGGAGAGCAGAGCGGCCAGAAGTGAAGATGCCATTGGCGGATTAGCTAGCGAGAGAGAGAGAGAGAGAGAGAGATTTGTTAAAGCGTGGAGAGGGGGATAAGGCTGGGTGAGTTAAGGCCGGTTCAGCCCCCATGTGATTGTATGCGCCGATTTTAATGTCGGACGGTGGAGGAGTAACGCACGTTCACGAGGTGGGGGAGACAGAACCCGTGGCGGTCGGCGGTAATGCAGGACAAATTTTCTTTTATACAAAAAACAATGCTAAAAATCATTCCGACTTTCCGTTCCATTTCAATTTTCCTTCTTTTATTTTTTTATTTTTACTTTTTCAGACAACTCGCGAACAAAAAAACTAGACTACCCTCCCTTCTTGGTGTCACTTCCTCGGCACCGAGATCGACTAAAATGAAGGAGTCTTCATCTCACAGCAGAAAATATCTTGAAGAAATTCAAATTGAATTTTCGCAAAATGGTCATAACATCATTAGTGAAAAATGAGAAGCTACTAAATTTCTGTTTGTTTCACGGAAAAACAACTTGCAAATTTTCTTTTCCAAAGTATCTGTCATTTATGTCAAGGAAAATGAACTAGTAAGGGAAAACACAAAAGTTTTCTAAAATAGGAAAAATGTTTTCTGCTTTTCAAGATTAGGAAAACATTTCACTCACTTACTTCCTCTTATTTCATACCCATGTTAACCTATATATCTTCTTTTTTTTTTCCATTTTTTTAAAATCAAATTTTAATTTATTTTTATTTTTCTTTTTCTCTTTTTTTTTTCTCTTTTTTTAGTTAGGCCCAGCTCACTGCTCACCTTGGTCGCTGATCTAGCAAGGGGTGAGCTCGATGTCTCAAGCCTCGCCATATCACTGGCAAGTAGTGAGTTCACTCACCAATCTAGTGAGGCCCAAGGCCTCAAGCTCACCCCTTGCTATATCGGCAAGCAGCAAACTCAAGCCTTGCTAAACTGATAAATGGTGAGCTCGAGCTCGCTAGAATCTAGTAAGCCTCTAAGTTGCCAATTTGGCAAGTGATGAGCTTGAGGTCGCCTATGGATGGTCGTTGGATGTTACTGTTGCCAATGATAGGTCGAAAAAAGAAGGTAAAAAGAAATAAAATTAAAATAATTAAAAATTAAAAAATCATTTAAAATTATTTAAAAAATTATTGAAAAATAGTGCATAAAGGAAAAGATTCTCCTTACCAAACAAAGGAAAAAAAATTTCGCTTCATTTTTAAGATTTAGCTGGACAATGGGAAATAATTTCAACTTCTTAGAAAAATGCTTCTTGGAAAACATTTTCTAGAAACATTATATTTTTTGCAAAACGAATAAAAACTAAAAGAAGATGGGATAAAGAAACCTGATATTTCCCATGGGCAATTTGCTATATCTCACTAGTACATGGCCAGACATTGTGTGCACAACAAGTCTCCCATCATGCTATGCAAAGTTGAAGAGAAATTCATTTTGGATCTACCAAAAGAATTATAAGATATTTACAAGGAATGATAGACTGTGGCATTCGGTATCAGCCAAATGCAATCGCTGAACTCCTTAGTTATACGACAGTGATTGGGTAAGCACTAACAATAGGAAGAGCACTACTAGCTATGCATTTACATTGAGTTCTGCTATGTTCTCATGGACATCCAAGAAACGAAACTCAATAGCACAATCTACCATGGAAGCTAAGCACATTCCACTGCTATGACCACCAATCGAGCATTTTGGCTTCCAAGAATACAATATGACGTTGGAGAAGCACATATAGAACCTACTCCAATATTTTGGGACCACTAGTCCTTTGCTATTTTAACAATCCTACCTTTTGCAAAATAACTAAACATGTTGCCATCAAATATCACTTCATAAGAGACGTGCAAAGTAATGGAGAGACCAAACTCAAATACTACAAAACAGAAAATCAAGTTGTGGACTATTCTTCTAGGAATGCGCAGTAGAAGCCGATATCTTCACTCTAGGAGATCGCCAAGAGGAAGCTCAACTTTGAACTCATTAATATATCTAGTTTAATCCACATTCACTCAAAAATTTAAGTTAACGAGTTATAATCCAACTAGGGTATGTTAACTACTCAACACCACATAAATTCTTTGATATGAAACTTCTCTAATACAACTCACACATGTATTTCAACAATCTCCCCCTCAAGTGTGAACTCAGTATTAGGTATGCTCTCCCTTAATTTATATATCCTTTTATATCAGCTTAAATGTCCACATCATTACAATGCACCCCTAACTATGCATAACATGTCAATAGCAAAAATGCACACAAGATCTCCATAGCTAAAATTCAGAACTTACATAATCAAGTAAAGAGAATTTGCGCACTTAATTTGGAATCCATTGTTTTTTATGCGGAACAATGATGATCTTTGCTCAAGCTCTTATTATTTATTACCCTTTGTATCGCTAGATCAATGAGATTGTCTCTCACTTTTAATGTTCAGTAAACACTCCTTATGTAAGGATGTTTGTGCATTAGGGTTAGAATAGGGACCTAGGTACTATTTGTAGAGTTTTTAATTGGGCTCTCTCATTAAGGGTTGGGCTCTACTCGGACCACACTAGCTAGCTCCATATTTGACTAATAAAAAAAATCCTTATATCTCACTTTATTAAATTAATTCCGTAAAATGATAAATTATAATATCAAAATGTAACCCACGTTAGAAAAACTCTTACACAGCAATCATTACCAACTACTAACTTGGGATTGCATTGCCCACGGTCTCTATCTCACATCACTAGACTAACTGTCCACGGTCTCTTTTTGCCCTACCAACCATGATGTCAAATTTTGCCCGAAACAAGCGTCAATCATAAGATATATTTCTTGACATATTCACCAAACAAAATAAGAAATTGAGGTAGAGCACCAATCAACCATCAGCTTTGATACCATTGGTTGAAAGTGTGTGGTCTTCAACTGGGGAGATCGCCAAGGAAGAGGTCAAGTTTGAGCCATCAGTATATTTGATTGGACCCATCTTTGCTAAAAAAAAAACTTAAGCCAATAAGTTATAAGTCAACTAGGATATATTAACTACTCGATATCATACCAATTCTTCAACATGAAACTTCTCTAACAAAACTTACAGAGTATTCAACAAATTCACTGAATCTCTTTTACAAGCCAAGTTCAAGACGCTACAAAGCATGCATGGAGTAATGCAAAAATGGAACAAGGTCATTAAAACAATGATCTATTCCCTTGACTTTCTAGAATAGCCCACAAAATTCTAGTAGCGTCTCTTGCATGTAGAATGTAAAATGAGTGGCAAAGCAAACATTTAAGATGTAGTTAAAGTTTAACAAAGGAGAGTCCACGTTGAAACTCTTGGAGAAGACTTTCTGTACAATTTCGGTCGTTGGAGGACGATATATAGGATAGCCATCTTTATTTGAGAGTATTGTAGAAAAGTAAATAAAAAGCATCCCTCGTATTTGAAGCCCTTGTAATACAATTTCATAAATTCCTTTTGGCCTATCTTTGCTCCAAAATCAGCCACCTATTGACATACACACTTTGCACATTAACAGCAATAGCTATCACTCCTCCATAGCATGGGACCTTGATGGGGCAGTCAAGATTCGAATTCCATGGATGAGCCACGAGATCATGGGTGATGGTGCTATAAATATAGAGTTCAAGGTCAGCTTCGGTGAAGTCGAGACGGGTGGACGTGCCCCCCATATGGGATGCCCCTGGACAACGAAAGCCGGTCACAGTAGATTCTGGATCTATGCTCCTTCGGGAAAGTTATCTAGTAGAGACATTGCCATGCTCAATGGGGTGAGACAATGCCTGGTTATGCTAGAAGACTGTGGAATAGTGAGTAGGCCGTGTTATAAGCCGAGATCAAAACTAGGAACACATGATTAAATGAGTTGAATACGCCGGATTATGGGACAAAATTGTGTGGCATGGTGTGGGATGTGTCATAACAATTTGGCCCTATAATCAGGACCCCTATGCTTGGTTGAAATTGAGTGTGGCGTTCCAGTTGTTGGGCTTATTTATTGCTCATGTTTTTGTGACTGTCTGTGATATGAATTGTGCTGACCTGTAGGGAGGATCTGAGACGAGGTAAGTCTCTGTGGTTAGGATGCCTCTGGGCGTATTACCCTCCTAATCAAGGTTTAGAGCATGAACTCATTGAGATTTATATCTCACCCCGTCGTGGACTTAATTCTTTTTAAGACTGTAGAGTGGAGAACCTGGAGCTGAACTGAGGGGATCCGAGGTGTAGGTTGTTGGAGAAATCTTTCTGGAATATTTTGAAGCTGATAAAACGTTTCTATCAGTCTAGTATGAAGGTTTGCAAGACTCTGCTGTCTAAAGTCTGAAGACCTCCGGACTGCCAGACTCAAGACTTAAAGTCTATTCTCAGTGACAGTTTCTAATCCGTTGAAGTAAGGCTTTCCAGATCTGAGTGATTCATTGAGTATTTAGCCTTATCAACTTGAGAAGATCTCCTGGCTGGATTTGGCATAACGGATTCTTTTATTCGATTCAAGATTGATTAAGGATCCGATGATTGGCAAAGTATTCTTGGAAGGTTCTACTTATGAAAACCTAGATTCTGATTGTATGTGCGAGCATGATTGATGGGCTATTCACATGTTCCTTTAATAGCTCGGATGATCTTCCTATTGATTTTGTCCAACGGAAGATTGTAAGAATTCCTTTGGTAAGTGCCAACGGGTATGATGGCATAAAGGAGTATAAAAGGAAGACGTTTCAGTTGTTCGAGAGTGTGCACGATAGAAGAATTCCAAAGTCTGAAGCTCCTTGATTCATAGTCAATTCATTTGCTGAGCAAAAACCTTGTTTACTAAAGAGAGCTTATATTGTGAGATACCTTGAGGAAGTGTGGTAGAATATCCATACTGTGGAATCAAGGAAGAGCATTGCTGTAACATCTCTTTGATCATAGTGAAATCCAGCCAGTGGGTTGTCAGTGCAAAACAGTGGACGTAGGCTTGAAACAAGCCGAACCACTATAAACCTCGTGTTGAATTTTCTCTTCCCTACTCTTTGTTGTTACTTTGATAATAGTTCGTTCTATTAACTAAAAAGGAGTCTCATTTCTATTCACTGCCTAATATTGCTTTTATATCTCGATGAATTATTTTTATACCTATTCACCCCCCTCTAGGTACTCATACTAGCTATATCAATTGGTATCAGAGCTTGTGTACTCACTTTGTTTGAAGTATTTTACTTCAGAGTTAAAGATCCATGGCTAGTATGCTAACTCCAGGGCTAGTGGAAGGGCAAAGCAATACCAGACCACCATACTTTGATGAAAATGATTACAACATCTGGAAAAACAAGATAAAAGCGTTCCTACGATCAAAGTATCCTCTGGAATGGGACGTTGTAGAAAAAGGAATTACTCCTAAAGCTGCATCTGTCTCAGAGAGAGGAAAAGAAACTGTTGAGTCAAGAGAAATGACTCAGAAAGAGATAATCAAGAGACAAGCACTCGATGCAAAAGCAATTTATTCTTTATATTGTGCTTTATCACCTACTGAATATAACATAATATCTTCTTGTGTTACAGCAAAAGAAGTCTGGGATAGATTACATATCACCTATGAAGGAACAGATCGAGTGAAGGAGACCAGAATCAACATTCTCCTCGGTCAATACGAAGCCTTCAAAATGAAATCAGGAGAATCCATAACTGACATGTTTAGCCGTTTTATAGATATCGTGAATGGTCTTGAAAATCAAGGTCAACCAATTTCTGATCCCATGAAGGTAAACAAGCTACTGCGTGGACTCTCCAAGGATTGGAATCACATAAAGACCTCAATAAGGGAGACACAAAGAATTATGCCATTATCTATTGATGAGTTGGTTGGGATTCTTCAGTCTTATGAAGTTGATCTAATTAATAAAGATGAAGATCCTTTGCATTAAAATCCAATGACGATTCTGATGTTACATAAGATGATATGGACGATGAGGAGCTTGCTCTTATGATAAGAAGGTTCAGAAAACTAAATAGAAAAGGAAGAAGATTCAATTCTAAGAAACAGAGCTTTCAAAAACAACAGACCAAGTCTGTTGATGATGATGAATCAAACAAAGATGTAGTATGCTTTGAATGCAAGAAAAAGGGACACATCAGACCCAACTGTTCTCTTCTAAGAAAGAAGAAAGGAAAAGCTGAAAGGTATCGAAAGGCTCTTAAAGCAAAAACCTGGAGTGACATAGAGTGTGAAGAAAGCGATGATGATTATGCCAACATATGTCCGATGGCACAATCAGACTCAGATTCAAACTCTAAATCAGACTCAAACTCAGATAGTGAATTAGAGGTAAGTAACTTTAAAATCCCTGTTAAGGTTTCTAAATACATTAATGAGCTGTGTCTTAGTCTTAAGACTTCTCTCAAAAGGATTTTCGAACTAAAAAGGGAAAACTCTACACTAAAACAACAGGAGCTTGTTTTGAAAGAAAAGCTGAAATGTTTAGACATGAATGTTTCTTCTCTTAAAGAAAATGAAGTCAATCTCTTAAAAGAAAATGCATTTTTAAAAAATGATTTATCAAATGTTTCAAAAAGATTTTCATTAGGATTTGAGAAACTTGAGAAAATTCTTTCTGCACAAAGACCCTATTTCAATAAATCTGATTTAGGAATGACAAAAGAAACAATTCCTTTAATTGATTTTCCTAAAGTAAAGGAAAGAATTAAGCAAAGGCCTACAAGAGATACTTACAAAAAAACATTTCAAAAAGGTTTTTGGAAAACCAGTAGGTCGAAATGCTCTCAGATGTTCAAAGTGCAATAGTGTAGATCATTTTGAAAAAGAGTGTCCTATGGTCTGGAAACCTATTAAGAAAGTATAGGCAAATACTGCATATCATACTAACATAAATGGACCCAAGAAAAAATGGGTACCAAAGAAAGCTTGAGTCTCTTTTTTTAAATGCATGTCACTATCAAGAAAAAAAGGTAAAATGGTATATGGATAGTGGATGCTCAAGACATATGACAGGAGATTCAAATTGCTTCATAAAGCTCGTACAAGTAGATGGTGGAAAAGTCTCTTTTAGAGGAAACAACAAAGGAAGAATTATGGGATTTGGAACTGTAAAGATTGAAAACCTCACAATAAGCAATGTTTCCCTAGTGAAATGACTTAACTACAATATGCTCAGTATCAGCCAGCTGTGTGATACAGGTTTCAAAATCAGTTTTCAAGAGGGAATATGTTTAGGAACCAGTAAAGACTCTACTCAGTCGTTTATGGGTCGAAGACATGGAAATATCTACCTCTTGGATATGAAACCAGATGAATCACAATGTTTAATCTCAATACAAGACGAAGCAAGCTTATGGCACAGAAAGCTTGGGCACATAAATATGAAGCAGATAGCCAAAATTTCAGCAAAGAAGCTTGTTCGTGGTCTACCCAATTTATCTTACCAAAAGTCTGATCTATGCACACCATGCGTATTAGGAAAGCAGGTAAGAAATTCTTTTAAACCAATAAATTAAGTTTCCACTAATCGTGTACTACAGTTGTTGCATATGGATCTCTTTGGACCAATTAGAACTCAAAGCATTGGAGGTAAGAAATATTGCCTTGTAATTGTGGATGACTACTCTCGATTTACTTGGGTATACTTCCTAGCATGTAAGTTTGAAACCTTCTCTTATTTTGAAAAATTTGCTAAAAGAGTTCAAAATGAAAAATGATATGCTATCTCTAATATAAGAACAGACCATGGAGGCGAATTTGAAAATCAAGATTTTACAAAATTCTGTGATGAATCGGGTTTTCAGCATGTGTTTTCCTCTCTATATACTCAAGAGCAAAATGGAGTTGTGGAAAGAAAGAATAGATCTCTTCAAGAAATGGCTAGAACTCTCTTAATTGAAAATAACGCCTCTTCAAGATTTTGGGCTGAAGCTGTTTCAACAGCATGTTATATTATCAATAGAGTTTTTCTAAGGCCTATTCTAGAAAAAACTCCCTATGAATTATTAAAAGGAAAGAAGCCTATTGTTTCATATTTTCATATATTTGGATGCAAATGCTTTATATTGAAAAATGCAAATGATCGAGTTGGTAAGGTTGAAGAAAAATAGACGAAAGCATTTTTCTTGGATATTCTACATCAAGCAAAGCGTACAGAGTTTATAACAAGAAGAGTCAATCTGTGAATGAATCAATGAATGTCAAATTCCAGGATTCTATGCAAAATGAATCTATCCAGACTCACCTTGAAGAATCTGAATCTGCTCCAAACTCTACAAAGTCTAAATCTCAAGAAGCAGCCCAGACTCTGAAAGAGCAGCAACAAACAATTATTGAAGATTCAAATGAAGGAAGTGATCATCAACCTGACAAATCATCCAGTAACTGGAAGCATAAGTCCAGTCATCCCAAAGATCTCATTATTGGCGACATTAATGAAGGAATTTGCACAAGATCCAAAAGGCGCGAAGAGTGTAGTGCTGTGGCTCTTATTTCTGAAGTAGAATTTAAAAGCATAGAAGAAGCTTTATCTGATGAAAGCTAGATTGAAGCTATGCAAGAAGAACTCAGACAATTCAGCATTAATGATGTCTGGGAATTGACCTCTAAACCAAAAGGTAAATCTGTTATTGGAGCTAAATGGGTTTTTAGGAACAAGATGAATGAGAAAGGAAAAGTTGTAAGAAACAAAGTAAGACTCGTGGTCAAGGGATATACATAAGAGGAAGGGATAGACTATGATGAGACCTACGCACCAGAAGCCAGGTTAAAAGCAATTTGATTATTACTTGCTTTTGCTTGCTATAAGAATTTTAGGTTATTCCAAATGGACGTAAAAAACGCTTTCTTAAATGGATTTATCCATGAGGAAGTCTATGTGGAACAACCACCCGGGTTTGAAGATCCAAAGAAGCCAGACTCAGTATTCAGACTAAAAAAGGCCTTGTATGGTTTAAAGTAAACACCTCGAGCTTGGTATGACAGGCTAAGTAAGTTCTTAATACAAACTGGTTTTGTCAAAAGTAAAGTTGATACTATTTTGTTTATCAAAAGAGAAAGCAAAAGTTTTTGGCTTGTTCAAATATATGTTGATGATATTATTTTTGGATCCTTTAATGAAATTCTGTGTAAGAAATTCTCTAAGTCTATGCAAGATGAATTTGAAATGAGCATAATGGGAGAGTTAACCTTCTTTCTTGGACTTCAAGTGAAACAATTGAAGGAAGGGACTTTTATTTATCAAGAAAAATATGCTAATGATCTTGTCAAAAAGTTTGGATTGGAAAATTGCAAAAAGAATGATATTCCAATGTCAAGTTCCTTGAAGATAGACAAAGATGAAGGAGGAAAGAAAGTTGACCAGAAACTATACAGAAGTATCATCAGTTCACTTCTTTATCTTACTGTTTCTAGACCTGACATTTTGTTTAGTGTTTGCATTTATGCTAGATTTCAAGTAGACCCTAAAGAATCTCATCTAAGTGCCGCAAAGTGTATTATCAAGTACATTGCTTCAACTTCAAGCATCGGCCTTTGGTATCCTAAAAAGGGAGACTTTACTCTTCTTGGATACTCAGACGCAGATCTAGCTGGATGCAGAGTTGATAGAAAGAGCACCTCGGGTACATGTCAACTACTTAGAGGCAGGACAATATCTTCGTTTTCAAGGAAGCAAACTACAGTAGCTCTTTTTACAACAGAAGTAGAGTATGTAGCTCTCGGAAGTTGTTCACAAATTTTGTGGATAAAACAACAGCTAAGAGACTTTGGAATTAAAGATTCATGCACGGAGATTAACTGCGACAACACTAGTGCAATAAATCTTACCAAAAATCATATTCTTCACTCAAGAGCAAAGCATATAGATATTCGACATCACTTCATTAGAGATCATGTTCAAAATGGAGAAGTTTCGATTCAGTTTGTTGATTCAAAGAACCAACTGGCGGATATATTTACAAAGCCTTTGGAGAAAAATCAATTTGAAATCATCCGTTCCAGACTCAACATTTTTAAGCTTGAAGAAGTTAAAGTCTAGAGACCCTTAGACTCTCAGACTCTCAGACTCTCGGACTCAAACAATTATAGGTCTTGACTGTAAGTTATTCTCCCTTATATATTAATTCTTGAAAAGGTACGATCATTGATAATTGATTTCCGTGAAAAGTGCAAGTTTACCTTTTCAAAAATTAATTTCTATTTAAAATGGCAATTAGTTTTTTTTTAAAAGGCAGTTAATTTTTAAAAAGGCACCTTTTCACTTTCCTTTATGACGTTTGGCTTCTCGACTGGGTTATTTACAGTCGATTCCTCTCTGCAAAACTCCAAAACCCTAAAAAGTGTCGATCTTCCATTCCTGTCTTCCTCCATTGTTTAATCTTCGAAAAAGTTGTCATTTTTCTTGGGAAAGTCAAGCAAAGAATCTTTCAAAGATAAAGAAAGATGTCGTCTTTAAGAAAGTCTTCGAGGATTGCAAGCAGGGGACCACAGCGATCGAGTGAGGGGCCTACTCACTTTGATCTTATTGGGGAAGATGATTCACCAAGTCAGCAACAAAGTCCGCAACATTCTCAACCGCGTCATTCTCCACCATTTACTCCACAGGATGTGGGTCATCAAGAGGAAGAAATCATTGAAAACGCCGATCCTGTAAGAGTTCAAAAGCCCAGCTTTATTTATAAGCTTTATCGTGCTTTAAAGAGTACTAGTACCCCATTGAAATATATCGATGAGTTTATTAAAGATAAGAGATATGGGAATGAGTTCGTATTCTTGTGAAAAATGGAAGATTTGGGAATTGCTCGTAGGGGGATGGTAGAAGAAGCCCTTGCGAACATTCCAAGTGACCCATGTGTTAGGGGATTTAATCCGACATATGGAAACGATGATGATAAACTGTACAGCCAATTTCAACTGAGAATGAGTGTTGCAGTGAATATTCGAGGAAGGAGGACGGATTTGTTTAGATCAAAGGAACATAAGGATCTATACTCTAGACTATTGAAACGTGTGGTGATAAACCCTAGGAGTGTAGATTTTGACTTCTTGGATGTTGTGAATGTGAACTTGAGAGAAACGTTCAATTCTCTTCAATTAGAACAGTTCTGTACTAACACTACAGAGGGTTATGCTTAATTAATTGCATATTTCTATTCAAATCTTAGTTTCTTGGATGCGAATAGACTATCTTTTAGTGTCCGAGATCAGGATTTTGTGGTTGATGTGGATATGCTGGCTGATGTAATTGGGATTGAGAGAGGAAAGTATCAACCTATTAATGTCTCTATTGCTCACACAACATTGGAACTTGTCAAAGACAGAATGACAGAGGGAAGGATTTCCTACTCAAGGATGCGTGCAAACAACATCATTCTTCACAAGATTGTGATCAATTGCCTCAGACCGAAATCAACTTCTAAGACTGATGTTTCCAACTCAGAGGCAAAGTTGATGTACGCAATCAATGCTGGGAAAAAGTTTTCTCTTCCTCACACCATTCTGTTCCACATGTATAGAGTAATGGTGAAGGATAAGGGACAACTTCCTTATCCATGTCTTGTGTCAAAGATATTCAAACATTTGAATATTCAGCCTCCACAAATTTTATGTGTTCGACCGTGTGACCAACTGGTGGTAGGACTGAAAATGGTGCTGAAAATGCGTCTGAAAGAACTTGACAAGGCATTGGAGAAGTTTAAGGAGAAAACCCCTGTCAAAATCCATCAAGTCTCTTCGGCATCGAAAAGAAAAGGGAAGGAGCCAATGGTCGCTTCATCCAAAAAGAGAAGAGCTCTCATCATTGAGGATGAAGATGAGGAGGATCTCACCATTTCCGCTATAGCATTGAAGAAGTTAAGTCATTCTGTTACAGAATCAATGGAACGACAAGAGAAAGAAGCAGAGGAGAGAGAAGAACATGAGAAAGAAGGTGAAAAAAAAAAAGAGAGAGAAGAAGAAGAAGAAAGAGAAGGAGAGAGAGAAGAAAGAAATAGAGAAGGAGGAGAAAGAGAAGCAGAGGAAAAAGAAGCAGAGGAGAGAAGAGCTGAAGAAAGAACAGAGGAGGAGAGGTTTGAAGAGCATGAAAAACACTCTTCTCCACCAGAAGCCATGGAAACAGGGGGAGATAAGGAGCAAAGAGGAATGACCTCCTATCCTGTTGACAGTGAAGGAGTTAGCCGTTCTCCTGCAGATCCAGAGGACATTTATGCCTCTCAATTTCCAGAGGAGGGTCATGGTGCTTCATCGCCAAATCTGTGCAATTATGCTGATATTCCATCGTTTGCCTTTACTCCATTAGACCGTACTGAAGCTAGTACGCAGACTGATAATACAGCAGACTTTCGCAGAATTCTTGATATTCTCCTGGAAATGCGAGGTTAGATATATGCTTTGGAGTGCGAGGTTCAGAACTTGAAGAATGCTGGACAAGGTTCTTCCGTTTCCCTGTCCAATCAGATTTAAGCCCTTTTCTACTCAAATTCAAGCCAATGCTAAAGGAGAAGAAGTGGCTCATCTAAGGGAAGACTTGAAAAAGCTGGAGGGCATCGTTCAGTCTATGAGAGATTTCCAGCTTGTTCGCATTCCCAAGCAAATTTGACTTCTTTTTCATCTCAACCTTCTTCTTTTTTTTTTAATGACAAAAAGGGGGAGAGATGCAAGCTTTGAAACTTTGAACTACTTTGAACTTAACTTGTTTAAAATTTTAGTTTGTTTGACTTGTGTGTCTAGATAAAGACTGAGTGAGGTGTGGATTTGAATTTGGCTGCTGCTTTTATATTAAGTATTATTGATATCTTATGAATGACTTTATATGTCGGACTGACCTATTTTCTGTGGTTGCAGATTCTAGTGTTATCATTAAGTCATTAATCTTTATAAGATATCCATATTGCTTGAGTAATGTTTTGTAGGTCAAAGTTTTTCAAATCTATAGGAAAGTTTTGTCACCATCAAAAAGGGAGAGATTGTTGGAGAAATCTTTCTGGAATATTTTGAAGCTGACAAAACGTTTCTATCAGTCTAGTCTGAAGTTTGCAAAACTTTGCTACTTAAAGTCTGAAGACTCTGCTGCTTAAAGTCTGAAGACTCTACTGCTTAAAGTCTGAAGACCTCCGGACTGCCAGACTCAAGACTTAAAGTCTATTCTCAGTGACGGTTTCTAATCCGTTGAAGTTAGGCTTTCCAGATCTGAGTGATTCATTGAGGATTTAGCCTTATCAACTGGAGAAGATCTCTTGGCTGGATTTGGCATAACGGATTCTTTTATTTGAATCAAGATTGATTAAGGATCCGATGATTGGCAAAGTATTCTTGGAAGGTTCTACTTATGGAAACCTAGATCCTAATTGTATGGGCGAGCAGGATTGATGGGCTATCGACATGTTCCTTTAATAGCTCGGATGATCTTCCTAATTGATTCTATCCAACGGAAGATTGGAAGAATTCCTTTGGTAAGTGCTAACGGGTATGATGACATAAATGAGTATAAAAGGAAGACGTTCCAGTTGTTCGAGAGTGTACATGATAGAAGAATTCCAAAATCTGAAGCTCCTTGATTTGTAGTCAATTCATTTACTGAGCGAAAACCTTGTTTACTAAAGAGAGCTTATATTGTGAGATATCTTGAGGAAGTGTGGTAGAATATCCATACCATGAAATCAAGGAAGAGCATTGCTGTAACATCTCTTTGATCATAGTGAAATCCAGCCAATGGGCTGTCAGTGCAGAACAGTGGACATAGGCTTGAAACAAGCCGAACCACTATAAACCTCGTTTTGAATTTTCTCTTCTCTACTCTTTGTTTTTACTTTGATAATAGTTCGTTCTATTAACTAAAGAGGAGTCTCCTTTCTATTCATTGCCTAATATTGCTTTTATATCTCGAGGAATTATTTTTATACCTATTCACCCCCTCTAGGTACTCATACTAGCTATATCATAGGTCAATTAGGATAGCTTCTAACTGAGAGTGTGTATATAAAATTATGTTTTGTTTGTGAATCTATTTCCTGCTTTTCAATCCTAAGCTGTTACTGTTAAAGGATATTTATTTGCTTTTGCATGTGCTATAAAATGAATGGGTCGGCAACGCATCCTGGGACGTTGCAAATTTTATTGACCACCGAGGGATGTGCACACACTCGAGATTCGAGGCGTGACATCCCCACCCGGAGTGGTATCAAAGCTGGCCGATAATTGGAGTGATAAGGTGTGATGGTTCATAGGATAGTTAGTAGGAATGACCCTTATTTGGTATTGATGCATGTGATTAATAGCTGATTGGTAGATTGTTTGGTGCGATCACTCAGCTTCTAATTTTGTGTGGAATTGGAAAACAGGTTTATGTGAGAATCCTATATAATGAGTGATCAAGAGCAGATGACTCCTAGGAATAGAATCATTGGACCTGCGACTCAGGGTAGGACGTCGACTAGGGTCGGTACCTGAGGGGTCATGGTAGAGCGCCGGCTTAGGCTAGCGCTAGTGGATTAGCACTGCCTCATGTTGGTGCTAGGATAGTAGCCCTTGATGATCCAAATTTCACCAGGATCATGTAGGCTCTAGAGACTCTTGGAAATGTGGTAAGGCAGCAGACCCAGAATCAAGCTGCCGCCGCCACTACTTCAACCGCCACTATCGCAGCTGCCACTACTTCAACTGCCACTATCGCAGCCGCCACTATTGCCGCTATTGATGCTGCTGCTACTGCCGTAACTGTTGCCGCACCTGCTGAAGTTACAGTTGGGAACGTGGTTGTGGAGAGAGAGAGACCGATGCATAAGCTAGTTGAACAATTTCTGAAGCTAAACCCCCCAAGGTTCACCGAGGCAGGAGATCCCAAAACTACAGCTCTTTGGATCCCAAGTTACAATTGCGAACTTAGAGAATGCTTTTGCACAGTTGAGGTGCATAGAGGAGAAGAAGGTTGTCCTTGCAATCTATCAGCTGCAAGGAATTACAAGCACTTGGTTGAGAGCCACCAAAGGTATAGTGTTCCTGGAAGGTGTGGTCCTGGAGTGGAATGCCTTTGTCGAAGTCTTCAACAGCAAGTACTTTTCAAACAGTGCTAGAAAACTGAAGATGATAGAATTTCAGCACCTCCGCCATGGCTTAATGAATGTAGATCAATACGAAGCTAAGTTCGTTGAACTATTGCAGTACGCCTCTAGACTGATCGAGGATTAGTGGATTGAGCTAGAAGGTTCAAAGATGGGCTCATATAGGAGTAAATGAGTCCATTAGTGCCATTCAATTTGAAAGACTACAACGACCTATTTGAACGGCCCAACTGATAGAGAGAGATCAAAATGAGCAAGTTGCCTCATCTAGATCGAGGTTTAGCTCAGCAGAGATGGATTTAGGTTTGGGAAGAAACCTACGACAGGAGGAAGGTACTATATTCCGTCTAACAGGAAAGGTGGGATAGGAAAGTTCGCAAAAAGACATAATAGTGCATGTCGTTTCTGTGGAAGACAACATGGATCGGCCCCATGCTCTTCTAAGAGGGGTGCTTGTTTTGAGTGTGGCTAGCAAGGTCACATGACTAGGAATTTTCCTAGAATATATATGGGACCACCATAGTTGTTGCCACTGCCACCAATGGGTCAGAATCGAGGATACGTGCCCTTAAATGCACCATTGGGTGGTTTGAACCGACCTCCAGCTCAAGGAAAGACGTCCGCTATCACTAGAGAACAGGCTGAAGACATGCCTGATGTGATTACAGGTACAGTTTCGCTGAACGACCACATTGCTTATGTTTTATTTGATTATGGTGCAACTCATTCATTTATAGTTGATTAGTTCATTAAGCTGGTGGGATTGATTCCTGAGTTGTTGGAGTCAATGGTTAGCATATCTATGTTGGAGAAATCTTCTTGGAGTATTTTGAAGTTGACAAAACATTTCCATCAGTCTAGTCTAAAGATTTGCAGACTCTACTATTTAAAGTCTGAAGACCTCCAGACTGTCAGAATCAAGACTTAAAGTCTATTCTCATTGACAGTTCCTAATCCGTCGAAGAAGGCCTATTCATGACTGGATGTTTCGTTAAGGATTTGACCTTATCGACTGGAGAAGATCTCTTGACTAGATATGACATAACAAAATCCTTTATTTGATCAAGATTGATTCAGAGATTAAGGATCTGATGATTGGCAAAGCATATTTGGAAGGTTCTATTTATGGAAACCGAGATCCTGATTGTATGGGCGAGTAGGATTGATGGGCTATCGACATGTTCCTTAAATAGCTCAAATGATCTTTCTAATTAATTTTGTCCAACGGGAAGATTGGAAGAATTCCTTTGGTAAGTGCCAACGGGTATGATGGCATAAAGGAGTATATAAAGAAAATGTTCCAGTTGTTCAAGTGGGTGCGCGATAGAAGAATTCCAAAGTCTGAAGCTCTCTGTTCTTACTCAATTCATTTACTAAGCGAAATCTTGTACGCAAAAGAGAGTCTATATTCTCGAGAAACCTTGAGAAAGTATGGTAGAGTATCTACACTGTGGAATCAATGAAGAGTCTTGCTGTAACAACTCTTTTGTTCATAGTGAAATCCAGCCGGTGGGCTGTTAGTGTGGAAGAGTGGATGTAAGCTTAGAATAAGCCAAACCACTATAATTTATGTGTTCATTATCTCTTCCCTACTTTTTGCTTTACTTTGATCATAATTAGTTTTGTTAACAAAAGGAGAACTTCCTTTCTATTGTCTGTTTAGTATTGCTCTCTTATCTCAAGAAAATATTTTTACATCTATTCACCCCCCTCTAGGTGCTTATATTAGCTATTTCAATTGGTATCAAAGCTCGTATACTCACTTTATTTGAAGTGTTTTACTTCAAAGTTAAAGATCCATGGCTAGTATGTTGGCTCCAGGGCTGGTAGAAGGGTAAAGCAATACCAGACCGCCGTACTTTGATGGAAAGGAATACAACATTGGAAAAACAAGATGAAGGCATTCTTAAGATCAAAGGATCATCTGGAATGGGACGTTGTAGACAAATGAATCATTCCTAAAGCTACACCTGTCTTAGAGAGAGGAAAAGAAGCTGTTGAGTCTATTGAAATGACTCAGGAAGAGATAACCAAAAGACAAGCTCTGGATACAAAAGCAATTTATTCTTTATATTGTGCTCTATCACCTACTGAATATAACAGAATATCTTCTTGTGTTACAGCGAAAGAAGTGTGGGATAGATTACATATTACTTATGAAGGAACCGATCGAGTGAAAGAAACCAGAATTAACATTCTCCTCGGTCAATACGAAGCCTTCAAAATGAAATCAGGAGAATCTATAACTGACATGTTTAGTCGTTTTACAGAAATCGTGAATGGTCTTGAAAATCAAGGTCAACCAATTTCTGATCCCATGAAGGTAAACAAGCTACTGCGTGGACTCTCCAAGGATTGGAATCACATAAAGACCTCAATAAAGGAGACACAAAGAATTATGCCATTATCTGTTGATGAGTTGGTTGGGATTCTTCAGTCTTATGAAGTTGATCAAATTAATGAAGATGAAGATCCTGAAGGTAAGAAATCCATTGCATTAAAATCCAATGATGATTATGATGTTACAGATTCTGAAGACGATATGGATGATGAGGAGCTTGCTCTCATGATAAGAAGATTCAGAAAGCTAAACAGAAAAGGAAGAATATTCAATCCAAAGAAATAGAATTTTCAAAAGCAACAGATTAAGTCTGATGAGGATGATAAATCAAATAGAGATGTAGTTTGCTTTGAATATAAGAAAAAGGGACATATTAGGCCCAACTGTCCTTTTCTGAGGAAGAAGAAAGGAAAAGTTGAAAAGTATCGAAAGGCTCTTAAAGCAGAAACCTGGAGTGATACAAAATGTGAAGAAAGTGATGATGATTATACCAATATATGTCTGATGGCACAATCGGATTTAGATTCAAACTCCGAGACAGACTTAGATTCTGACAGTGAATTTGAGGTGAGTAACTTTAAAATCCCTATTAAAGTTTCTAAATACATTGATGAGTTGTGTTTTAGTCTTAAGACTTCTCTTAAAATGATTTCCGAACTTAAAAAGGAAAATTCTGCACTAAAATAACAGGAAAATGTTTTGAAAGAAAATGTGAAATGTTTAGACATGAATGTTTCTACTCTTAAAGAAAGTGAAGACAATCTTTCGAAAGGAAATGTATTTTTTTAAAATGACATATCAAATATCTCCAAAAGATTTTCAATAGGATCTAAGAAACTTGAAAAAATTCTTTCAGCACAAAGAGCTTATTTCAATAAATCTGGTTTGGGAATGACGGTGGAAACCATTCCTTTAATTGATTTTCCTAAAATGAAGGAAATAATTAAGCAAAGACCCACAAGAGATGCTTACAAAAATCATTTTAAAAAGGTCTTTGTAAAACCAGTAGGTCGCAATGCTCTCAGATGTTCTAAGTGCAAAAGTTCAGATCATTTTGAGAAAGGATGTCCTATGGTTTGGAAACCTGTTAAGAAAGTATGGGCAAAAACCACATATCATATTAACACTAATAGACCCAAGAAAATATGGGTACCAAAAAAAGTTTGGTCTCTTTTTAAATGCAGGTCACTATCAAGAAGAATAAAATGGTATCTGGATAATGGATGCTCAAGACATATGACAGGAGATTCAAATTGCTTCATAAAGCTCGTTCAAGTAAATGGTGGAAAAGTCTCATTTGGAGGAAACAACAAAAGAAGAATTGTGGGATTCGGAACCGTAAAGATTAGAAACCTCACAATCAGCAATGTTTCCTTAGTGGAAGGACTCAACTACAATTTGCTTAGTATCAGTCAGCTGTGCGATACCGGTTTCAAAATCAACTTTCAAGAGGGAATATGTTCAGGAACCAGTAAAGATTCTACTCAATCATTCATGGGTCGAAGACATGGAAATATCTACTTCTTGAATGTGAAACCAGATGAATCGCAATGTCTAATCTCAATTCAAGATGAAGCGAACTTATGGCACATAAAAATTGGGCACATCAATATGAAACAAATAGCCAAAATTTCATCAAAGAAGCTTGTTCATGGTCTACCCAATCTGTCGTACCAAAAGTCTGATCTATGTACACCATGCGTATTGGGAAAGCAGGTAAGAAATTCCTTTAAACCAATAAATCAAGTTTCCACTAATCGTGTACTGCACCTTTTGCATATGGATCTCTTTGGACCAACCAGAACTTAGAGCATTGGAGGTAAGAAATATTGCCTAGTAATTGTGGATGATTACTCACGATTTACTTGGGTATATTTCCTGGCAAGTAAGTCTGAAACCTTTCTTTATTTTGAAAAGTTTGCTAAAAAGGTCTAAAATGAAAAATGGTATGTTATTTCAAGTATAAGAACATACCATGGATGTGAATTTGAAAATCAAGATTTTACAAAATTTTGTGATAAATTTGGTTTTCAGCACGTGTTCTCCTCTCCATATACTCCAGAACAAAACGGAGTTGTGGAAAGAAAGAATATGTCGCTTCAAGAAATGGCTAGAACTCTTTTAATTGAAAGTAATATTTCTTCACGTTTTTGGACTAAAGCAGTTTCTACAGCATGTTATATTATTAATAGAGTTTTTCTAAAGCCTATTCTGGAAAAATAAAAATAAAAACCCTATGAGTTATTCAAAGAAAAGAAGCCTATTATTTCATATTTTCATGTGTTTGGATGTAAATTCTTTATATTGAAAAATGCAAATGATCGAGTTGGCAAGTTTGAAGAAAAATCATACGAAGGCATCTTCCTTGGATATTCTACCTCAAGCAAAGCCTACAAAGTGTACAACAAGAAGACTCAATTTGTTGAGGAATCAATGAATGTCAAATTCCAAGATTATATGCAAAATGAATCTATTTAGACTCATGTTGAAGAATCTGAACCTGCTCCAGACTCTACAAAGTCTAAATTTTAGGAAGCAGTTTAGACTTCGAAAGATCAGCACCAAATGATTGTTGAAGATTCAAATGAAGGAAATGATCATCAACCTGACAAATCAACCAGTAACTGGAAACATAAGTCCAGTCATCCCAAAGATCTCATTATTGGCGACATTAATGAAGGAATTCGCACAAGATCCAAAAGGTGCGAAGAATCTAGTGTTGTTGCTCTTATTTCTAAAATAGAACCCAAAAGCATAGAAGAAGCTTTATCTGATGAAAGTTGGATTGAAGCCATGCAAGAAGAACTCAAGCAATTCAGTATTAATGATGTCTGGGAGTTGACTCCTAAACCGAAAGGTAAATCTATTATTGGAGCTAAATGTGTTTTCAGGAACAAAATGGATGAGAAAGGAAAGGTTGTAAGAAACAAAGCAGGACTCATGGCCAAGGGATATACGTAAGAATAAAGGATAAACTATGATGAGACTTATGCACCAATAACGAGGTTAGAAGCAATTAAATTATTACTTGCTTTTGCTTGTTATAAGAATTTCAGGTTATTCCAAATGGACGTAAAAAGTGCTTTCCCAAATGGATTTATCCATGAGGAAGTCTATGTGGAGCAACCACCTGGATTTGAAGACCCAAGGAAACCAGACTCAGTATTCAGACTGAAAAATGCCTTATATGGTTTAAAGCAAGCACCTCGAGCTTGGTACGACAAGTTGAATAAGTTTTTAATTCAAAACGGCTTTGTTAAATGTAAAGTAGACACTACTCTGTTTATTAAAAGAGAAAGCAAAATTTTTCTGCTTGTTCAAATATATGTTGATGATATTATTTTTGGATCCTCTTATGAAAGTCTGTGCAAGAAATTCTCTAAGTCTATGCAGGATGAATTTGAAATGAGTATGATGGGTGAACTAACCTTCTTTCTTGGGCTTCAAGTGAAACAATTGAAGGAATGAACTTTTATTCATCAAGAAAAATATGATAATGATCTTGTCAAAAAGTTTGGGCTGGAAAATTGCAAAAAGAGTGATATACCAATGTCAAGTTCTTTGAAGATAGACAAAGATGAAGAAGGAAAGAAAGTTAACCAGAAGCTATACAGGAGTATCATTAGTGCACTTCTTTATCTTATTGCTTCTAGATCTGATATTTTGTTTAGTGTTTGCATTCGTGCTAGATTTCAAGCAGACCCTAAAGAATCTCATCTAAGTGCTGCAAAGCGTATTATCAAATACATTACATCAACTTTAAGCCTTAGTCTTTGGTATTCTAAAAAGGGAGACTTTACTCTTCTTGGATACTCAGACGCAGATCTAGCCGATTGCAGAGTTGATAGAAAGAGCACCTCAGGTACCTGTCAACTACTTAGAAGCGGGACAATGTCTTGGTTTTCAAGGAAGCAAAATAAAGTAGCTCTTTCTACAGCAGAAACAAAGTATGTAGCTCTTGGAAGTTGTTGTTCACAAATTCTGTGGATAAAACAACAGCCAAGAGACTTTGGAATTGAAGATTCATGTACGGAGATTAACTGTGACAACACCAGCACAATCAATCTCACCAAGAATCCAATTCTTCACTCAAGAGCAAAGCATATAGAAATTCGACGATCATGTTCAAAATGGAGAAGTTTCGATTTAGTTTGTTTATTCAAAGAACTAACTGGTGGATATATTTACAAAGCCTTTGGAGAAAAATCAATTTGAAGTTATTCGTTCTAGACTCAATATCTTGAGGTTTGAAGAAGTAAAAGTCTAGAAACTCTCAGACTCAGACAATCAAGATTTTTGACTGTAAGTTATTTTATTCTCTTTCAGATTAAATCTCAAAAGGTACGATCATCTGTCCATAATTGATTTTTGCTACTTTCAATTTCCATGGTTAGTGCAATCTTTCTTTTTCGAAAATGGAGTTAATTTTAAATGACAGTTATCATTTTTTTTAAAAGGCAGTTATTTTTAAAAAGGCATCTTTTTACTTTCCATTACGACGCTTTGTATGCCTCTCTTTTTTTTTTTTTTTTTTTTTTTGGTGCGGAGGAACCGCTCGACCCATAAGTCACCAGAAACAAAGACTGCCCCCCGCTTTGTCGATTCCTATTCGTTTAACTCCAAAAACCCTAAAAAGTATCGATCTTCCACTTCTGTCTTCTTCTCTTGTTTAATCTTCGAAAAGTTGTCATCTTTATTAGGAAAGTCAAGTTTGAAATCTTTCAAAGACTGTGAAAGATGTCGTCTTAAAGGAAGTCTTCGAGGATCACTAACAGAGGACCGCAGCAAATGCGTGAGGGGCCTACGCACTTTGATCTCACCGAGGAAGAAGAGTCTCCTAGTTAGCAGCAGAGCCCACAAAATTCTCAGTAGCGTCCATCTTCTCCATCTAGACCACATGATGTTGCTTGTCGAGAAGAGGAAGAAATAATCGAAGATGCAGAACCTGTAAGAACTTTTAAGCCTTATTTTACCTACAAGCTTTATCGTGTTTTGAAAAGGGGTGGAACTCCTTTGAACAACATTGACGAATTTCTGAAAGACAAAGGGTACAAAAATGAAACCTTCATTTTACGCACAATGAAACGGTTAGGAATTGCCCCTGCTGGGTCGGCAGAAGAGGCAATGGCAAATATTCCAATCGATCCTTGTGTTGGAGGACTGAATCAGATAGATGGGAATAATGATGACAAGTTGTACAGTCAGTTTCAACTGAGAATGGGTGTTGCAGCAAAAATTCGTAACAAAAGGACATACTTGTTTCAATCGGAGGAACACAAGCATTTATACTCTAAGTTGTTGAAGCGTGGGGTCATAAACCCTAGAAGTGTAGATTTTGATTTCCTTGATGCTGTGAACGTTAATTTGAGGGAAAAATTCAGTCTTCTTCAACTTGAACAGTTTTTTTTTGACTCTACAAAAGCCTATGCTGAACTTTCTACATATTTCTATTCAAATATCAATTTCTTGGATGCGAATAGATTCTCTTTTAATGTCCAAGATCAGGACTATGTGGTGGATATAGATATGTTGGCTGATGTGATTGGGGTTGAGAGAGGGAGATATCAACCTATCAATGTCTCTATTGCTCGTGCTACGTTGGAACTTGTTAAGGATAGAAGGACAGAGGGAAAGGTTTCCTACTCGAGGATGAGTGCATTTAACATTCTGCTTCACAAGATTGTGTTTCAAACTGAGAGGCAAAGCCGATGTATGCCATCAATGCTGGGAAAAAGTTCTCTCTTCCTCATACTATTATGTTCCACATGTATAGAGCAATGGTGAAGGACAATGGTCAACTTTCTTATCCAGCTCTTGTAACAAAGTTATTCAGACATTTGAATGTTCAGCCTCCTCGAATTATCTGTGTTCGATCTTGTGATCACATGATAGTGGGATTGAAAATGGTGTCTAAAATGCGTCTGAAAGAACTCAACAAGGCGTTGGAGAAATTTAATGAGAAAACCCCTGTCAAAACTCATCAAATCTCTTCGGCAGCAAAAAGAAAAGGGAAGGAGCCCATGGTTGCTCCATCCAAGAAAAGAAGAGCTCTCATCGTTGAGGATGAAGAAGATGAGGATGACATCACCATTTCTGCAATGGCATTGAAAAACTTGAGTCGTTCTATTCCAGAATCAACGAAACGACAAGAGAAAGAAACAAAGGAGAGAGAAGCTGAAGAAAGACATGCAGAGGAGGAAAGAATTGAAGAAGAAGAAGAGGAAAGAGGAGATCAAGAGGAAGGAGAGCATGAGGAACATTCTTCTCCACCTAAAGGCATGGAAACAGGGGGAGATCGTGAGAAAAGAGGAATGTCCTTATATCCTGCTACCAGTGAAGGAGTCAGCCACTCTCCAGCAGATCCAGAGGACATCTATGCTTCTCAATTTCCTAAGAAGGGACATGATGTTTCATCGCCCAATCTACATGATTATGCTGATTTGCCATCGTCTGCCTTTACTCCATCCGATCGTGCAGAAGCCAGTACGCAGACTGATAATTCAACAGAATTTTGCAGAATTCTTGATATTCTCTTAGAAATGTGAGGTCAAATATATGCTTTGGGATGTGAAGTTCAGAATTTGCAAACTGCAGGTCAAGCTTCTTCAATTTCTTTGAATGATCAGATCCAAGCCCTTGCTCTTCAGATTCAAGCAAATGCTAAGGGTGAAGAGGTGGCTCAACTGAAGGAAGAATTAAAAAAGCTGGAAGGCATTGTTCAATCAATGGGAGATTTCCAGCTTATTCATGTTCCCAAGCATTCTTGATTCCATTCTCTTTCCATCTCAACCTTTTTTATGATGACAAAAAGGGGAAGAGATGTGATTTGAACTTTGAACCTTGAACTTTTTGAACTTGAAGTTTTGATTTGTTTTGATGTTTGACTCGACTTTTGTGTCTGGCTATGGACTGAATTTGGGATTTGGAATTGACTGTTTATATTAAGTACTATTAATATCTTATGGATGGCTTTACTCATATGCAAGACTAACCTATTTTATGTGGTTGTAGATTCTAGTATTATCATTAAGCCATTTATCTTTATGAGATATTCATATTTGCTTGAGTAATGTTTTACAGGTTAAAGTTATCCAAATATGTAGGAAAGTTTTGTCACCATCAAAAAGGGGGAGATTGTTGGAGAAATCTTCTTAGAGTATTTTGAAACCGACAAAACGTTTCCATCAATCTAGTATGAAGATTTGCAGACTCTACTATTTAAAGTCTAAAGACCTCCGGACTGCCAAACTCAAGACTCAAAGTCTATTTTCATTGACAAATCCTAATCCATTGAGGAAGGCCTATCTAGAACTGGATGTTTCGTTAAGGATTTGACCTTATCGACTGGAGAAGATCTCTTGGCTGGATATGACATAACGGAATCCTTTATTTGATCAAGATTGATTTAGAGATTGAGGATCCGATGATTGATGAAGCATACTTGGAAGGTTCTACTTATGGAAACCGAGATCTTGATTGTATGGGCGAGCAGGATTGATGAGCTATCGACATATTCCTTAAATAGCTCGAATGATCTTCCTAATTGATTCTGTCCAACAGGAAGATTGGAAGAATTCCTTTGGTAAGTGCCAACGGGTATGATGGCATAAAGGAGTATATAAAGAAGGCGTTCCAGTTGTTTGAGTGGATGCACAATAGAAGAATTACAAAGTCTGAAACTCTTTGTTCTTAGTCAATTCATTTACTGAGCGAAATCTTGTATGCAAAAGAGAATTTATATTCTTGAGAAACCTTGAGGAAGTGTGGTAGAGTATCTACACTGTGGAATCAAGGGAGAGTCTTGCTGTAACAACTCTTTTGTTCATAGTGAAATCTAGCCGGTGGGCTGTCAATGCGGAAGAGTGGACGTAGGCTTAGAATAAGCTGAACGAATAAGCTGAACCACTATAATTTCTATGTTCATTTTCTCTTCCCTACTCTCTGCTTTATTTTGATCATAATTCGTTTTGTTAACAAAATGAGAACTTCATTTCTATTGTCTGCTTAGTATTGCTCTCTTATCTCGAGAAAATATTTTTACACCTATTCACCCCCCCTCTATGCGCTTATACTAGCTATCTCAATCTACACCATTAAAGGATCAAGTATTAACTACAGTAGGTTGTCCTGGTTGCAAGTTAGTGATTGGTGGGTGAGAGGGGATGATAGATTTGATATTCCTAGCCATGTATAATTTCAATGTGATAATTGACATAGACTGGCTCACCAAGTAACGAGCTAAGATGGACTGCTATCGTAAAGTGATTCAGTTTAACCTGTTAGCGGGCGAAAGTTTCAAGTTTATTGGGAGTCAAGAAGGACCCTTAATTACCTTGATCTCGTCACTTGAGGCAACCCATTTGTTAGACGGGAGTTGCTAAGGTTACCCAGTGTCTGTCGTGGATATGACAGTTGAGGAGCTAAAGATCGAAGATATTGCATTGGTACAAAAATTTCCACATGTGTTTCCGAAAGAATTGTCAGATCTACCACCAGAAAAAGAGATAGAGTTTGTGATTGAGTTAGCCCCTGGGAATAGAGCCAATCTCTAAGGCTCATTACCAAATAACGTTGTCTGAGTTGAAAGAATTGAAAGTGCAGATGTAGGAATTGTTGGATAAGAGATTTATATCACCTTGGAGAGCACCAGTTTTGTTCGTGAAGAAGAAAGATAATTCGTTGAGCTTGTCCATCTACTATCGTCAACTCAACTAGGTGACGATCAAGAATAAATATCCACTGCCAAGGATCAACGATTTGTTTGATCAATTGCAAGGAGCGTCGATATTTTCTAAGATCGACTTGAGGACATAGTATCACCAATTGAGGATCAAACAGGAGGACATATCGAAGTCAGCATTGTTGGAGAAAACTTCTTTATTTGTTTTGAAGCTGACAAAACGTTTCTATCAATCTAGTCTGAAGACTTTCAGACTCTTTTGTCAAAGTCTGAAGACCCCCAGACTCAAGATTTAAATTTTGCCCTCATTGACAGTTTCTAGACCGACGAAGAAGACTTGTCCAAATGCGAGTATTTCTTTAAGGTTTTGACTCGAGCGGCTAAAACAGTTCTCACAGCTGGAGATAGCATCTCAAGCTCTATTATTTGTTTTGAAATTAATTCGAGTAATTTGGATCTGTTGATTAGTAAAGTATACTTATAAGGTTTTACTTATGGAAATATAAATCCTGATTGTATAGACGAGCAGGATTGGTGGCCTATCATTGATATAGCCAGTATAACCACCTAGAGGAGGGTGAATAGGTACACAAACAATTTATTGAGATACGGAAGCGATTCTAGGCAACCGATAAAAAGGAAGTTCTCTATTGATTAACAAAATGAAGTACGATCAAAGTAAAGAGAGTAAGGAAGAGAAAATTGAACACAGGGTTTATAGTGGTTCGGCTTATTTCAAGCCTACGTCCACTCTTCCGCACTGACAGCCTACCGGCTGGATTTCACTATGAACAAAAGAGAAGTTACAGCACAGCTTTTCCTTGATTCCACAGTGTAGATGTTCTACCACACCTCCTCAAGGTTTCTAACAAATATAGACTCTCTTTTGTATACAAAGTTTCGCTCAAAGGAATTGTCTAAACAACAGGGAGCTTCAGACTTTGAAATTCTTCTATCGCGCACTTCTCGAACAACTTAGAACGTCTTCCTTATATACTCCTTTACGCCATCATACCCGTTGGCACTTACCAAAGGAATTCCTCCAATCTACCCATTGGACGGAATCAATTAAGAAGATTATTCGAGCTATTAAAGGAACGTGTTGATAGCCCATCAATCATGTTCGCCCATACAATCAGGATCTTGGTTTCCATAAGTAGAACCTTCCAAGAATATTTAGACAATCATCGGATCCTTAATCTTCGAGTCAATCTCGATCAATCAAAGAATTCCGTTATGTCTTTTCCAGCCAAGAGATCTTCTCCAGTCGATAAGGTCATATCCTTAATGAAACATCTAGTTCTGGATAACCTTTCTTCAACGGATTAGAGACTGTCAATGAGGATAGACTTTGAGTCTTAAGTCTGGCTATCCGGAGGTCTTCAGACTTTAAATAGCAGAGTCTGCAAGCCTTCAGACTAGACTAATTTAAACGTTTTGTCAGTTTCAAAACACTTCAAGAAGATTTCTCCGACAATCATCACATTCATTAAATAACTCAAGATCTCCCTAATTAATTCTGTTCAACGGGTAGATTGGAAGAACTCATTTGGAAGATGCCAACGGTTATGAAGGCATAAAGGAGTATATAAGGAAGACACTCTAGTTATTTGAGTATGTGCGCGATACATAAATTCCAAAGTCTGAAGTTCCTTGTTCTTTGCTAATTTAATTGTTAAGCGTAAAACTTGTACTCAAAAAAGAGTTTAGATATTTGTGAGGCCTTGTGGAAGTGTAGTAGAGTCTCTAGACTGTGAAATCAAGGACGTGATACTGTAACAACTCTTTTTGATTCATAATGAAATCCAGTCAGTGGATTGTCAGTGTGGGAGAGTGGACGTAGGCTTGGTCTAACCCGAACCATTATAAATCTTGTGTTCTTATTCTCTTCCATAAATTCTTTTATTTTGTTCATAACTCTATTTAATTGTTAGAGTCTGATTTTCTCTGCAAAGTCTATTGTCAACTAGACTCAGGTTAAAAGTAAAATTTTACACTATATTTTGCAAAATTTGTTTTCGCACCTAATCATCTTCCTCTAGGTACTTGTACTAGCACGTTCAATTGGTATCAAATCATGTGTACTCATTTAAATTGAAGTGTTTTTACTTCAAAGTTAAAGATCCATGTCTAGTATGTTGGCTCTAGGGTTGGTTGAAGGGCAAAGCAATACTAGACCGCCTTATTTTGATGGAAATAAATACAATATATGGAAAAACAAGATGAAAGCATTCCTAAGATTGAAAGATCCTCTAGAATGAGATGTGGTAGACAAATGAATCATTCCTAAAGTTACAACAGTCTCAAAAAAGGGGAAAATAAGTTGTAGAGGTTAGCAAGATAACTCAAGAAGAGATAACTAAGAGATAAAATCTTGATGCAAAGCAATTTACTCCTTCTATTATACATTATCTCCAATTGAATATAACAAAATATCTTCTTGTGAAACAATTAAAGAAATCCGGGATAGGCTGCACATTACCTATGAAGAAACTGATCGAGTGAAAGAAACCAGGATTAATATTCTGCTCGGTAATATGAAGCCTTCAAGATGAAGTCAGGAAAATCCATCATTGACATGTTTAGTCGTTTTACAAAAATCGTGAATGGTCTTGAGTATCAAGGTCAACCAATCTCAGGACCCATGAAGGTTAACAAACTGCTGCGTGGACTTTCCAAAGATTGGAATCACGTAAAGACCTTAATAAGAGAGACACAAAAGATCATGCAACTCTCCGTTGATGAATTGGTTGGCACTCGTCAGTCTTATGAAGTGGATCAAATCAACGAAGATGAAGATCTCAAAGGTAAAAATTATATTTCTTTAAAATCTAATGATAACTCTGATGTTACAGATTCTGAAGATGATATGGACGATGAATAGCTTGCTATCATGACAAAAAGGTTCAGAAAACTGAATAAAAAAGGAAGAAGATTCAATTGGAAGAAACAAAGCTCTCAAAAGTTTCAAAATAAATCAGCTGAGGACAATGAATCCAATAAAGATGTGATTTGTTTTGAATGCAAGAAAAATAGACACATCTATCTTTTGCTGAAGAAAAAGAAAGAAAAAGCTGAGAAATATAGAAAGGCACTCAAAGCGAAAACTTAGAGTGATACTGAATGCGAAGAGAGTGATGATGATATGCTAATATTTGTTTAATAGCAAAATTAGAATCAAATTCAGATTCTGAAACAGATACAGACTCAGACTCAGACAGTGAAGTCGAGGTAAGTAATTTAAAAATTCCTACTAAAGTCTTGAAATATATCAATGAACTTTGTCTTAGTCTCAAAACCTCTTTTAAGAGGATTTCCGAGCTAAAAAGGGAAAATTCTACACTAAAGCAATAGAAGATTGTTTGGAAAGAAAAGTTCGCAAATTTAGATAAAAGTTTTATTACTTTAAAAGAAAATGCAGACTCTCTTTCAAAAGAAAATACACTTTTGAAAAATAATATTTCAACTATTTCGAAAAGGATTTTTTTATAGGATCTGAGAAATTGGTGAAGATTATTTCAACACAACGACCTCACTTTAACAAATCTAGCTTGGGAGTGACTTCTGAAACCATTCATTTAATTGATTTTCCAAAAGTAAGGGAAAGAATCAAACAAAGACCTACAAAAGCCTTTTATAGAAATCATTTTCAAAAAGTCTTTGTAAAACCTATTGGCCGTAGTGCTCTTAAATGTTCTAAGTGCAACAGCTCAGAACACTTTGAGAAATAATGTCCTATGGTTTGGAGACCTGTTACTAAGGATTGGGTAAAGACTGTATATTGCACTAATTCCATTGGACCCAAGAAAGTATGGTTACCAAAGAAAACTTGAGTTTCTTTTTTAAATGTAGGTTATTATCAAGAAAAAGGTCAAATGGTATTTGGATAGTGGATGCTCAAGATATATGACAGGAGATTCAAGTTGTTTCATCAAACTTATGCAAGTTAATGGTGGAAAAGTCTCTTTTGGTGGAAACAGTAAAGGAAAAATTATTGGATGTGGAACAGTAAAAATTGAAAGTCTCACAATTAACAACGTCTCCTTAGTAGAAAGACTCAATTACCAACCGTGTGACACAAGTTTTAAAATCAATTTTCAAGGAGGAATATGTTTGGGAACTAGTAAAGACTTCTTTCAGACTTTCACGAGGCGAAGACATAGGAATATCTATGTTTTGGATATCAAACCAGAAAAATCCCAATGTCTAATTTCAATTCAAAAGGAAACTAATCTCTAGTATCGAAAACTTGACCATATCAACATGAAGCAAATTGCCAAGATCTCTTCAAAGAAACTTGTTTGTGGACTACCCAATCTAACATACCAAAAATCTAAATTATGCATACCATGTGTGTTGGGAAAACATGTTAGAAATTCTTTCAAACCAATAAATGAAGTTTCCACTAATCGTGTGCTGCAGCCCATACATATGGATATCTTTGGACCAACTAGAATTCAAAGCATTGGTGGAAAGAGATATTGCCTAGTAATAGTGGACGATTATTCATGTTTTACTTGGGTATACTTTTTGGTAGGTAAGTCTGAAACTTTCTCTTATTTTTTAAAGTTTGCTAAAAAAAGTACAGAATGAGAAAGGGTATGTTATTTCAAGCATACAGACAACCATGGAGGTGAATTTGAAAATCAAGACTTTGTTAAATTCTATAATGAATCTGATTTTCAACATATGTTTTCTTCTCCATACACTCCCGAACAGAATGGAGTTGTGGAAAGGAAGAATAGATCATTGCAAGAAATGGCTAAAACACTTTAATTGAAAGCAACATTTCTTCTCGTTTTTACGCTGAAGTAGATTCTACAGCATGTTATATCATTAATAGAGTTTTCTTAAGGCCTATTCTGAAGAAAACTCGCTATGAGTTGTTCAAAGGAAATAAGCTAATTGTTTCATATTTTCATGTGTTTGGTTGCAAATGTTTTGTAATCAAAAATGCAAATGATTGAATTGGTAAGTTTGAAGAAAAATCAGGCAAATGAATCTTCCTTAAATATTCAACCACCAACAAAGCTTACAGAGTATACAACAAGAAGACTCAATCTATGGAGAATCGATGAATGTCAAATTTCAAAACTTTATACAAAATCAATCGATCCAGACTTAACCTGAAGAATTTGAACCTGCTCTAGACTCTACAAAGTCTAATTCCCCAGAAGCAACTCAGACTTCAAAAGGTCAATAACGAACAAACGTTAAAGAATCAAATGAAGAAAAAGATCAGCAGTTTGTCAGACCAACCAGCAACTGGAAGCACAAGTCCAGTCATCCCAAAGAACTCATTATTGGTGACATTGATGAAGGAATTCGTACAAGATCCAAAAGGCATAAAGAGTCAGCGCTGTGGCTCTTATTTCTAAAATAGAACCCAAAAGTATAGAAGAAGCTTTAACTGATGAAAGCTAGATTGAAGCTATGCAAAAAGAACTCAGATAGTTTAGTGTTAATGATGTTTGTGAATTAACTTCTAAACTAAAAGGTAAATCTGTTATTGGAGCTAAATGGGTTTTCAGGAACAAAATGGATGTGAAAGGAAACTTTATAAGAAACAAAACAAGACTCGTGGCCAAATGATATACGCAAGAAAAAGGGATAAACTATGATGAGATTTATGCACCAGTAGCAAGGTTCGAAGCAATTAGATTATTACTTGTTTTTACTTGTTACAAGAATTTCAAGTTATTCTAAATGGACGTCAAAAGTGCATTCTTGAATGGATTTATCCAAGAGGAAGTCTATGTGAAACAATCTCCCGGTTTTGAAGACCTAAGGAAACCAGACTTTGTATTCGATGGAAAAATGCGATATATGGTTTAAAGCAAGCACCTCGAGCTTGGTACAACAGGTTAAGTAAGTTTTTAATCCAAAATGGCTTTGTTAAAGGTGAAGTGGACACTACTATGTTTATTAAAAGAGAAAGTAAAAACTTTTTACTTGTTCAAATCTATGTTGATGATATTATTTTTGGATCACCTAACGAAAATCCGTGCAAGAAATTCTCTAAGTCTATACAAGATGAATTCGAGATGAGCATGATGGGTAAACTATCATTCTTTCTCGAACTACAAGTAAAAAATTGAATGAATGAATTTTCATTCACCAAGAAAAATATGCTAAAGAACTTGTTAAAAAGTTCGGTTTGGAGAATTGCAAAAAGATTGATATATTAATGTCAAGTTCTTCGAAGCTGAACAAAGATGAAGGAGGAAAGAAAGTTGACCAAAAGCTGTATAGGAGTATCATTGGTTCACTTCTTTATCTTACTGTCTCTATATCTAACATTTTGTTTAGTGTTTGCATTTGTGTCAGATTTCAATTAGATCCCAAAAAATCTCATCTAAGTGTTGCGGAATGCATCATCAAATACATTGCAACAACTTCTAAGTTAGGTCTATGGTATCCTAAAGAATGAGACTTTACTCTTCTTGGATACTCAGATGCAGATCTAGTAGGATGCAAAGTTGATAGAAAGAGTACATCATTTTTGTTAATTGCTTGGTAACAGGACAGTATCTTGGTTTTCGAGAAAGCAAAGTATTGTAGTTCTTTCAATAGCAGAAGTAGAGTATGTGGCCCTTGGAAGTTGTTGTTCTCAAATCTTATGGATAAAACAACAACAAAGAGACTTTGGAATCGAAGACTCATGCATTGAGATCAAATGTGACAACACCAGCGCGATTAATCTCACCAAGAATCTAATTTTTCATTCAAGAGCAAAGCATATAGAGATTTAACATCATTTTATTAGAGACTATGTTCAAAATGGAGAAGTCTTGATTCAATTCATTGACTCAAAGAATCAGCTAGCGAACATTTTTACAAAGCCACTGGAGAAAAGTCTGTTTGAATTTATTCAATCCAGACTTAATATCTTAAAGTCTGAAGAAGCTTAGACTCAGGGATAAAAGTCTAAAGATGCTTAGACTTAGATTATCAAGAATCACAGCTGTAAGTCATTTCAGTTCTAACAATTTATCTCTCGGATAAAAACTCGAAAATGTACGATTGCTTATTAATCTGCAATTGATTGATATTATCTTACCAAGTTTTTGAAATTGTGGAAATTATTCTTTTATGAAAAAGAAATTATCTTTTTGAGATGATAGTTATCTATTTTCAAAAAGGCAATTATTTTTTATCTTTCCTTTTATGACGATCCGTATACCTCGTTTCGATTGCTTTATATACTGTCTTTCTTCTTCGTTTTTACTCACAAACCCTAGAAGCACAAAACTTTACTTTCTTACTTTCTCTCTAGTTTAATCCTTAAAGTTTCTTTCTCGTGAATCGAGTTCGGAAATTCTCTCAAAGACTATGATAATGTCTTCCCAAAGAAAGTCATCAAGGATTGTAAGCAGGTGACCACAACATATGCGTGAGGGTCCTACGCATTTTGACTTGACCAATGAAGAAGAATCTCCAAGGCAACAGCAGAGTCTACAACATTCTCAATCGCGCCATTCTTCTCAGACTAGACCACAGAATGTTCAGCAACAACAAGCGGAGGAAGAAATTATTGAGGATGCCGAACCTGTAAGGACTCTTAAGCCTGCTTTACTTTCAAACTCTACTCTGCCTTAAAGGACGGAGGCTCTCTAATGACCTTTACTAATGAATTTTTGAAAGAAAAGGGGTACTAAAATGAAACCTATTTTTTACAAACGATCGAACGTTTGGGGATTGCTCATGTTGGCTCGGCAGAAAGGGCGTTTGCGAATTTCCCAAGTGATCCACATGTTGGAGGATTTAGTCAACCTGATGGAAAAAATGATGATGAAAATATGTTCACTCATTTTAAGTCTAGAATGGATGTTGCTGCGAACATTCGAGTAAGAAGAGTAGATCTGTTTCGTTCTAAGGAACATAAACGAGTTTACTCTAAGTTGCTAAAATGAGGGGTGATGAACCCAAGAAGTGTGGATTTTTATTTTCTCGACTCCATGAACGTGAAGTTACGGGAGAAATTTAATTTACTTCAACTTGAACGATTTTGCTCTGAGACAACAGTAGCTCATCCAGAACTTACTACGTATTTCTATTCCAATCTAAGCTTCTTGGATGCGAATAGATTTTCTTTCAGTGTTATAGACCAGGATTATGTGGTTGATATGAACACTCTTGCTGATGTGATTGGAGTAGAGAGGGGGATGTTCCAATCAATTGGTGTGTCTATTGGTTGTGCAACTGTGGAGCTTGTTCAAGATGGAAAGGTAGAAGGTCAGATTTTGTACTCGAGGATGAGTGCTTCAAATGTCTTGCTTCATAAGATTGTGATTAATTGTCTTAGACCAAAATCCACATCAAAGACTGACGTCTCTAATTTAGAAGCGAAGCTAATGTATGCTATCAATGCTGGACAAAAGTTCTCTCTATCACACACTATCATGTTTTGCATGTATAGATCAATGGTAAAGGACAAGGGCCAACTTCCTTATTCAACACTTGTTACTAAGTTATTTAGATATTTTAAAATTCATCCTCCCAAAATTTTTGTGTTCGAACCTGTGATCAAATGGTGGTGGGACTGAAGATGGTCTCAAAGATGTGTCTGAATGAGCTAAACAAGGCTTTAAAGAGATTTAAGGAGAAGACTCCTGTCAAAACTCATCAAGATTCTATGGCTGCAAAACGGAAAGGTAAAGAGCCTATAACAACTCCATCTAAGAAAAGGAGAGCACTCATCTTGCAGGATGAAGAAGATGAGGAAGACATCATCATTTTTTCTCTTGCCTTAAGAAACTTACAGCGTCCCGTTCCAGAGACAAATGATAGAGAGAACCAAGACAAAGAGGAAACAAAGTAGAGGAGTGAAGAGAGGGAATCGATTAGGAAAGAAGCAAAGGAAGGAAGAACTACAGAAGAAGAGCAAAGAGAAGAACAAGTCATTGTGTCATTGAAGAAGAGACAAAACAGGGACTGATGAAGATGAGGTTGGCGAAGGCTTGCATAGCAAGTTGAGAAGGAAATGGTCAAAAAGTCAAGACCCTATCCTTTGCATCCAATGCTTGGTCCCCCTTATCATCCGCATGAATATCTTAATGTACCCCATTACTTTCTTCCCCTTTTCTTTCCATAAATACCTCAAATTGATGCCCAAAATTTCAGCTCTATCTCAAGCTCCAAATTTTCAATTTTCGGACTTCAATATCTTCGACTAATTCTCCGTTCGACGTCCAATTTAGCCAAGGAAAAAAAAGACCCATATGATTTTCTGTAATCCTTAATACCTAAAGGCTTCGCCTAAAAGTTCAAACTCGCTTAAATAGTCAATACGAATTTATGTTAATTTTCCACAACATCTTAACGATTTTCCATAAAAATCTTGGAATCTTCGAAAAATCTTCTTAAACTGAGTCGATGTTCTTGGAATTTATTGTGACATGACAGAATTTACAATTTCTAACATCAGACTTAGATTGGCAGTTAATTTCACTCAGACGCGTTTCAAGCATGACCTAGGCTACCGAGTAGTTTTCATGACTTTTTTAGGACAAATGACCCGTGGTCGATTTTCTTCGAGCCATGATGAACCCACTCGACACATTGGCGACTCTCGATTGTCGTGAAAATATCAATGATTCAAATACGGACACAGGGTACCAAAATGACAATAAAATCAAATTAGTGCCGATCAACGAGAGTTTTCCAATTTAGTGGAGTCACCTCATCTTAGTCAAACCAACATATCTCTGATTTCAAGTCAATTTTATACTGTACCGTAATGATCTCTAAAGATAAGCACGGTCGAGAAGTTGATTCCTAATCGAATTCTCAAGTCTATTTGCCTTAAAGTCCTTAATAGCCTACCCAGCTAGTCTAGTTATCTCGTGACTGGTAAACTCAGAGAAAAACATTGTAGTCGCATCGATGAAATGCCCAATTTAACCAATCGAAATCAAAGCCTGAAAATTAGGATGTCACACAAAGCATGAAGAGTACTTCTCTCCACCTGAAGGCACTGAAACTGGGGAAGCTGCTGATAAAAGAGATACTCATTCACTTGCTTTTACTAATGATGATGTTAGTCATTCTCCTGCTGATCCATAAGATGTATACGCCTCTCAATTTCCTGAAGAAGGTAATGAGATTTCATCTCCAAGTCTGGGTGCTCATGCTGAAGTGCCATCATCTGCCAATACTCCACAAACTGATCATGCTAAAGCAAGCACTTAAACTGACAACTCAGAGACCTTAGAAGGTTGCTTGATGTTCTTATGGAGATGAGAGGTTAGATTTATGCTTTGGGATGCGAATTTCAGAATATGCAGCATGCTAATCAAGCCTCTTCAACTTCATTACTCAATCAAGTTCAGGCCCTTAATCTTCAAGATCAAGCAATTGCTAAGGGTGAGGAAGTAGCGCAACTAAAGGAGGATCTGAGAAAGCTGGAGGAGATTGTTAAATCGATGGGAGATTTCCAGCTTGTTTGTGTTCGAAAACAATTTTAATCTTATCCAATTCTCTTTTTCGTCTCTACAATTTTAATGCTGACAAAAATGGGGAGAAGTTGGTGCAAATTTGATTTAATTTTTAGATTTGACTTTAATTTTTGTTTGGTTGTGACTGGTTTGGACTGTGTTTTTGGTTTGGACTGTTTGATCGTTTAATGCTTACAGTATCTTAAGCATTGTTGGTATTCATGGCAAAGATAGTTGTTTTTATAGGACTAACTCATTTTCTGTGGATGCAGATTTGATACTATCTTTATCCTAATCCATTTATCATTTATGAGATATCCTTGTTTGCTTGAGTATTGTCTTGCAAGTTAAAAGTATCCAAATATGCAGGAAAGTTTTGTTACCTTCAAAAAGGGGAAGATTGTTGAAGAAAACTTCCTTATTTGTTTTGAAGCTGATAAAACGTTTCCATCAGTCTAACTTGCAGACTCTTTCGTCAAAGTCTGAAGACCCCCAAACTCAAGATTTAAAGTTTGCACTCATTGACAGTTTCTAAACTGACGAAGAAGACTTATCTAGATGCGAGTATTTCTTTAAGGTTTTGATTCGAGCGGCTAAAGAAGTTCTCACGGTTGGAGATAACATCTCAAGCTCTATTATTCATTTTGAAATTAATTCGAGTAATTTGGATCCGTTGATTAGCGAAGTATACTTGGAATGTTCTCTTTATGGAAACTTAGATCATGATTGTATGGGCAAGCAGGATTGGTGGGCTATCATCACATTCCTTAAGTAACTCGAGATCTCCCTAATTGATTCTGTCCAACAGGTAGATTGGAAGAACTCCTTTGGAAGGTACCAATGGTTATGAAGGCATAGAGGAGTATATAAGGAAGATACTCTTGTTATTCGAGTATGTGCACAATAGATAAACTCCAAAGTCTGAAACTCCTTGTTCTTTGCCGATTAAATTGTTGAGCGTAAAACTTATACTCAAAAGAGAGTTTGGATATTTGTGAGGCCTTGTGGAAGTGTAGTAGAGTCTCTACACTTTGGAATCAAGAACATGATATCGTAACGACTCTTTTGATTCATAGTGAAATCCAACCAATGGGTTATTAGTGTGGGAGAGTGGACGTAAGCTTGGTCTAAGCCGAACCACTATAAACCATGTGTTCTTATTCTCTTCTTTAAACTCTTTTATTTTGTTCGTAACTCTATTTAATTGTTAGAATCTAATTTCCTCTGCAAAATCTATTGTCAACCAGACTCAGGTTAAAAGTAAAGTTTTACACTATATTTTGCAAAATTTATTTTCGCACCTATTCACCCCCCTTTAGGTGCTCGTACTAGCACTTTCAAGTAATTCGTACTCGATATGACCATTATGAGTTCACTATAACGCCGTTTGGTTTGATGAACGCCCCAACTGCTTTCATGGATTTGGTTAACCAAGTGTTTAAAGAGTATCTAGATTAGTTTGTGCTCATGTTCATTGACGATATCCTGGTGTACTCAAGAAGTCCAGAGGAACACGAAAAGCATTTAAGGATGGTACTTAAGACACTAAGGAACCATGGATTGTACGTTAAGTTTAGCAAGTGTGAGTTTTAGTTGACTCGTGTTGCTTTCCTAGGTCATGTGATTTCAAGTGAAGAAATCTTTGTGGACCCGACCAAGATTGAAGCAGTTATCAACTGGCCAAGACCAATGATCATGATAGAGATCATAAGCTTTTTGGGTTTGGTAGGGTATTACTGAAAGTTCGTTGAAGGATTTTCAGCTTTAGCCTCATCGTTGACTTGACTACTGAAGAAAGAAGAGGAATTTGTATGCACATATAAGTACGAGTGTAGTTTCCAAGAGTTTAAGCAAAAGCTGACTGCCACACTCATGCTAACCATACCATCTGGTCTTAAAGGATATGAGATCTATAGCGATGCGTCATTTAGAGGACCAGGTTGCATGTTAATGCAACATGGTAAGGTTGTTGCATACGCATTCCATTAGTTGAAACCTCACGAGTTAAATTACTCGACATATGACTTAGAACTTGCTGCGATTATTTTTACTCTGAAGATTTAGAGACATTATTTGTGTGGAGAAAGATTCTAGATCTTCACTGACCATCAAAGTCTCAAATACTTATTCTCTTAGTAGGAGTTGAATATGAGACAACGTCGTTGGATGAAACTTTTGAAGAATTATGATTGTGATATTCTATATCACCCTGAAAAAGCTAATAAAGTAGCAGATGCACTAAGTCGGAAATCTTCAGTTACGCATATAATGGTCAAGGAATGGATTTTGCTCGAGAGAGCTCAAGATTCACTTTTCAAATTTGAGAGAGCCACCTTTCAAATCGTACGGCCACCCTCAGAATTGAATTGGAAGTGCAAATTAAGATCAAGACGCTTTAGCCGACAGACCCAGATGTTCAGAAGATCCTGCAAGAGGATACCTGTGACACCCCGAACCCTTCGCAGGTCATCACTAGCGCCAATGTTACTCCTCATTACCTTTCTCCTTAGAAGATGCGTCGTAATTCATAGACACATTTTTTTTTTAACAAAACGGTCCCAGCGCGACTCATTAGCAGAAGCAAATTAAAATATCACGTCTCTTCCCCTACCAATCCATGATACCAAAACACACCACTAATCACCATAATTTTTATAAACAAGCCACGACACTTTATTTATATATATTTTCAAGATGGGACTACTCTTGGGTCGATACATCAAAAGGAAAAGATAGGACTCAGCCATGTCCAGCCTAAAACCTCAAAAAGAACCCTCGACCCTCTACATCACACATGTACAATCCCCCATCATAGGTCTCGGCTAACGATCCCAAAAAAAAACACAGCCCCTACTCGTCACGCTCAGGTCTCACACCCAGTCCGGTGCGTCAGGCGGTGGCGGTGGCAGCATCCCTCCCATCACCCCATCGCGGCGAACGTGGACAGAAACAAACTCCTGAACGACTGGGCCCTCAGCCAGGCCTATGTCATACATGACAAGACAACGCACGCGTATGTGGGTGAGTCCAGGCACAGAAGGACAGCCGAACTTCTCACACTCTACCTCAACGTCGAACGGTAACCCGTAAAATGTACCTCGCGCGACGGCAGGAAGCAACGTACTGGCTAATCTGAAATGTTATCTCCAAAAGGGGTGAGTACAACCACTTAGCAGATAAGGAATCCAATAACAATTCAATGCATCATACAAATCATACATGCATTGTAGGCGTTACTTACCTTGAAACCATGCGCATACTATCATGCATCATTATCATAGTCATAACACGTACAAGTGCGTCATCATATCAAATATGTATATCACCATACCATATCATCATCATCATCATCATCATCATCATCATCATCATGCATATCATCATCCTCATCATCAGGCATATCATCATGCATATCTTCATTATCATGCATATCATCATCCTCATCATCAGGCATATCATCATGCATATCTTCATTATCATGCATGTCGTCATTTTATTTATCTCCTCAGGCAAAAACCTCCGAGGCTTCCGGCATTCAGTCTCCCAGGCCACCGGGCATCCGGGCCCCCACATTCCGGGCATCTCGCATCTCAACTAGCATCACGAGGCATTCCCTTCGGGCAGAAACCTCCAACAGGGCTTCCGGCATTTACACTCCCTGGCCGGGCATCTCACACCCCAATCCTGGCATCGTGAGGCATTCCCTTCGGGCAAAGACCTCCGACAGGGCTTCCGGCCCCCCACATTCCGGGCATCTTGAATCTCCCAGGGAATTCTGGCAATGTATCTTTATACATTCCGGGCATCATCCGCCATCACAACCATCTCCTCATTTACCATCATCCATGTTTACCAGTATTTTAATCTCATTTTAACATGGCACATGGCGTGATATCAAACAAATCATACTAGACATGACATTCACACATGCATTTCGATTCAATGCCATACATATACCAAGACTTTATCACATATACATCTCAATTCAATATCATATACTTGCCAAGACTTTATCACATATATATCTCAATTCAATGTCATATACTTACCAAGACTTTATCACATATACAACTCAATTCAATATCATACACATACCAAGGCTTTATCACACATGCAACATGAGTTACTTAAATGGAATTTATGGCCAATAAAATAATTCCTTTTATTTATTTATTTATTTATTTATTTTATAACTATAAATTCCCAAAATTATCAAAATTCACGAAATTATTAAACAAACCCATAGGATGATAATTACTTGTAAAATTCATGGCCAAATTGATTTTTTTTTTTCAAAATCTCATAATTTTCACAAAACATCCTATGCTTCTCGGATGAAACCAGAATACACGGTTTCCGAATAAATTCAATTAAAATATCCATATTGCCTCCAAAAATTATGAAATTTTACTGGATTATAGCCAAGACATTTTCTTACAACTTTCATCAAGAACTCCAAGCCAGATTCCATATATATTATTTTATTCAACCTCACAAAGATTTTGGACCCGTTACCGCATCGTCCAGTGCCTCCATCTCCGAAATATGAAGTTTTAACCTACCTATTCTCTTTCCTTTTCTCTAAAATTCGGATATGTTATGTGTCAAGATGTCCTTTACAATTTTCATAAATAGATCTAAGTCAAATAACCAGATTATAGTCATCATTTAGGTCCTTGAAGTCTTGGGTGTCTCGGAACACATCACCAGAATCATCGTCTTCAAGATCTAGTCGATTTACCAAGCTATGCTGGTTCATTTCCCTTCAAATTTGATTATGTTGTAGTTTAAGATGTTCCCTACAACTTTCATGAAGAAATTGAAGTAATATTCTCAACAAAAACCAACATGCAACCATGAATCCAGCAAAAGGTCAGTAAAAACTCTCCAAATCTGATGTCTCCGTAAGATGAGACTTTAACCCCTCAAATATCCATAATTTTCCATGAAATTTTAGTATGTTATAGTACAAGATGTTAGCTAAAACTTTTATGAAGGCATTGAAGCCAAAATCGGACTCCAAACACACATGCAAGCTCAAACAAATTACTGACTTACACGATTCGAGCAAGAACAGTCACACCACTCACACACAACTCATCCATGCTTCGGTTTTTCCCATCTAACAACCAAAACTTCAACATGCAAACAACATACAAGCATGCAAGAGAAGCTAGAGGACTCTCACTTGCCTCTAAACCGGACAGTCGACGGCGTACGATGGCGAACACGGCGAACAGACGGCAAGCGACGGCGACTCCCTCCTTCCTCTCTCTCTCTCTCTCTCTCTCTCTCTCTCTCTCTCTCTCGGCCGCTCCTCCCTCTCGCACGATCTCTCTCTCTCTCTCTCGCACAACTCTCTCTCTCTCTCTCTCTCTCTCTCCTTGGGCGAGCAAATGGCCGACCACCTTCTCTCTCTTCCCTTCTTATATCCCTAAACTCTCATGATTAGTAATGATTGCTTTGCCTACAAACCAAACAATGCATGGCCTTCCCCTTTGCCACTTGTCATATTGAATTTTGAATTGGGTTTGGGCTTCTTGGGCTTGGGCCATCCGACCACTTCTTGGGCTGGTCGACAGCTCACTTGTGGGCTTCAATGGGCCGGCCAACTTGGCCCATTAAAGTTCCACTCTTGGGCTTAAGGCCCAATCAAATTTTGACCCTCTTTTCCCTTTTTTTTTTTGAATTTTTTCTATAAATATTTTTAAATTTCAATTTTCATCTTGGCAAAATTCTTGGGGCATCTTGTTTATTGAAATTTAATTTATAAAGTACATGGCCGAGCATAAATTATTAATCTATCGAATTTAAATTTCCACACTCATATGCACAAATCATCTAATTAAAAAGGCTAATGGCTAAAGCATAAGCCATGGAAAATTTTATCACCTAATTAGGAACTTTAACACACCTTATGGCTTGACTTTGAATTTTGGGAAGCCACAATACCAAAAAGAGAAAGGTTGATTTCTAGATTTCTAAAGACGAAACACTAAGGTTTTGAGGACGATTGTGTGTACTTGACGATGCAGAGCTTAAGGAAGAGATCTTATCAGAAGCTCATCATAGCAGTTATAGCATTCATCTAGACAGTATTAAAATGTATCAAAATCTATGTCAACACTATTGGTGGTCCAATATGAAGGCGAACATCGCCAAGCATGTTACCAAGTGTCTAACATGTCAGCAAGTGAAGGCACAGCACTGTAAGTCAAGAGGACTTCTACAACCTCTTAAAATTCCCGAGTGGAAATGGTAACATATTATAATGGATTTTGTGACAGGTTTACCAAGGAGTCAGAGAGGTAATGATTCCATTTGAGTTGTGGTCGACGGACTGACGAAGTCAGCTCACTTCATCGCAATACGAAAGGACCTTAATTTGGACAGGCATGTAGAGTTGTATGTGTTTCAAATTATTCATTTGTATGGAGTGCCAGTGACAATTACAACTTATAGAGACTTGAGGTTCACAGCTGCCTTCTAGAAGAGTTTACAGGCTACCTTAGGGACAAAGCTGTAGTACAGTACGACCTATTATTCTTAGATGGATGGCTAGTCGAAGAGGATGATTTAAACCCTCAAAGACATGTTAAGAGTGTGTTTGTTGGATTTCAAGGAAAGCTATGAGAAACAGCTTCCTTTTGTTGCGTTTTCCTACAACAACAGCTACTAGTATTCATATGGCACCTTTCGAAACATTGTATGGTAGAGCGTGTAGTACGCCAGTTTGTTGGGATGAGGTTGGAGAATGAAAAATTACAAACCCAGAGTTGGTTTAGCAGTCAATGGATGCAATTGTCGTTATTAAAGATAAATTAAAGACCGTTCAGAGCCATTATAAAGTTATGCTGATAAGCGTTAGAGACTATTAGAATTCCAAGTAGGTGAGCATATCTTTCTGAAAGTGTTACTAATGAGGGGTACTTCACGCGTCGGCAAGAAGGGAAAGCTGAGCTCGAGGTACATAGGTCCCTTCGAGATTCTAGAAATGATAGGGACTTTAGTGTATCGTCTTGCATTATCGCCGAGGTTGACACAAGTGCATGACGTCTTTCACGTGTCAATGTTGAGGAAGTATGAACCTGACTCGACTCACGTGCTAAATTTTGAAGAGTTAGATGTGGACGATAGGGTAAAAATCGGTTCAGATTATGGATCGCAAGGAATAGATTTTGCGCACCAAGAAGATCTCGTTGTTTAAAGTGGTCTGGCAACACCACGGTATAGACGGAGCAACTTAAGAAAGTGAAGATTCAATGAGACGACTGTACCCCCACCATTTTGTAATGGTTTAAATTTTGAAGACGAATTTTTATAAAAGAGGAAGAGTTGTGACATCGTGAATTTCAAGTTCTATTTTCAATTGAATAAGTAGGGCTTTTCATTGACACGCTTATAGTTATTTTCTCTAAGTTGGCCACTCACGAGATAACTAATCTATCGAGTGAAGCCATTAAGAAATCTAAACGCAATAGACTTGAGAATTCAATCAGGAATCGACTACTCGACCATGCTAATCTACAAGGATCATTACGGTACCGTCAAAATCGATTAGAGACCGGAGATAGGTCAATTCAATAGAGATACGTGATTACTGTATGGGTGATTCCACTTAATTACAAAATTCTCGTCGAACGGCACTAGACCGATTTTTGTCATTTCTGTACCTTATGCCCTTATTTGAAATCTCAAGATTTTAATGACAATCAAGAGTCGCCAATATGTCAAAGATATACAATGTGGCTCAAAAATAGTCTAGCACAGGTCAATCGCACTAACAATTCATAAAAGCTAAAATTGCGCCAGATCGAAATTAACTGAGAATTTAAACCCGATTTCAAAAATTGAAAGTTCTGTCATGTTACTAGTCATTTTAGGAACATTGACTCATCCTCCGAAGATTTTTTTGCAAACTAGGATTTTCAGCAAATTTTCAAAGTAAGGGTATTTTGGATGGGAAAAATCCGAAGGCTATTTTTGGTCGTGTTTTTGGGATTCAAGTTAGTCGGATTAACGAGGAGAAATCCTAAGAGGTGAAAGTGCCAATATGAACACTTAGAGGGAGGTGAATAGGTGTTTAAAATAAACCTTGGCAAATATATGCGAAATAAAATAAACTTTAAACAAAAAAAAAAAAAGGAGTTAGGGAAGAGAATAAGAATACAAGGTTTATAGTGGTTCGGCTTAATCCAAGCCTACGTCCACCCTCTCACACTAACAGCCTTCTTGGTTGGATTCCATTATGCAATCAACAAGAGATTACAACTTTGAGTGCAAACACTTAGTAGTAGATCACACTATCTCACTAAGTCACTCTTTTGGTATTTCTCTCACAATCACAAACATTTAAGTTCACAAGAGATAAGTGTATGATCGAAGGTCGCTTAGACTTTGGAATTATAAATTCTACGCTCCGTCTCTTACTTGATCATCGGTCCTTCATCTCCTTAAATACTCCTCCACTTTCAAACTAGCCATTGGACAGTATCTCGAGGATCGTCTTCCAATCTATCTATTGGATAGCTCTGTATCTAGAAGATTTGGTAACCGTTGAGTGACAAAGATAGAATCCCAAATTGATTCTGATCGCCCATACAAACAGAATCTCAGTTTCCATAAATAAAGCTCATTCGTATAGAAAATTATTGTCTTCAAGATCCAATTGTCAATCAATTAGATTGAGTCAATTAAATCAATCTTGATGTAGAATCCAAACTAGATCATTAGCCATTATAGATTGGGCTTGAGTTACGTTTTGTCGAATCCAGATGTAAAGTCTGAGAGCAATAGACTTTACAATCTGAGTTTGAGTACGATAGACTTTACAATATGGGTCTAAACATATTCTGCTTCAGCATAGAGTTTGTCTTCTGATTTTTCCAAGAATAGACTTTGATAAATTTTTTTACACGTTTTATCATCTACATAGTCTATTACTCAACCATCAAACATGTTAGTAGCTTTTGATTTATTTTGTCATCTTCAAAATATCATAATGGATTTTCTTAACAATCTCCCCATTTTTTATGATGACAAAACAATATTTGAATATGCAGATTTGTAAACATGCTTTTAAAAATATTAATTTAAATTAAAGGATATCAGAAGATAGCAAATAAATTGAGCATAATAATATATAGAAAAATAATCACAGCTCAATATTATGTAATAAATAATATCAATCAATCAACACATATGCATATTCATATCTTCTCCCCCTTTTTGTCATAATCGAAAAGCGATAACAATAGATATAGTATCACATAGAGAATATAAAACAATAACAAATGTGTCTTGCATAATTTCCAAAAATCAGCTTTTTAAAAGTAATTTGAAGATTAAAGATAAGCAATATAGCTCACTTCGATCATATATATCAGCAAATATTCAATAAAAATCACGGATGCATCATAAAATTCATGTACCCTTTTTGTCATAATGAAATGATAATATCAATAAAAGATTAAAGACAAAAGGTAATAAAAGATGCACTAACCGGATTTTTTTAGAACTTAAATTCTGACACATTTACCTTTTCCTTCATTCCATAAAAATCAAGATCATGATCGATTCAAAATTATTTTTCCAAAATTGATCAAAACTCCCCCTCAATTTGTTGCCTTTTTGAGATGATCACGATTCTTTCATTTCTCTTAGATTCGTTTTCTCCCCCTGTCATCATGACAGTATTTGCGAATAGAAATAATTGTTGCTTGTGCACATTGAACATAATATTTTTCCATTATTCCCTTTGTAGCAACAATATCCGCAACGATCACTTGCATTTTGAAATTCGAGGCAAAAATTTATTTTCTTTAATCAAGCTCTTCTTGAATTCAACCTGTATAAACTTAACCAACTTTTTGCACAAATAAGCTGTAATAATATCCACATAATATATAATGTCCTTTCTTCAAATAAATAATTGAATAGCATATATGAAATTATTTTTTTATTTGGCTAAATATGATAAAATCTGAGAGTATAAAATCAAACCAAATAAATTCATTTGTCTCAAAAAATAATCACACGTATTATATCAAATCTCAATTCACGAATAATAAATTACACGATTCTTTCTTCAATAAAACAAATCAAAGAATATGATTATTATAAAATCTGAATCAACTAAGGATATGTCGAATATCAAGCATAATGAGAAATTTTAAATTGTGTACTCAAACCAAATTGAGAATAAAAATATATACATTTCTTACCAAACTCTCTTTCTTCTTTTTTCTTTATATCCTGCAAAAACAACTCACATTTTCTTTGGTACCCATTTTTTCTTGGGTCCATAAGAGTTAGTACAATATGTTGTTTTTACCCAATTTTTCTTAATAGGTCTCCAAACTTTATGACACTATTTCTCAAAGTGTTCTGAGTCTCCACAATTTAAACACTTAAGGGCATTTCGACCAACAGGTTTTACAAACACTTTATGAAAATGATTTTTGTAAAATGCCTTTGAAGGTTTTTGTCTAAGTCTCTATTTTACTTTAGGAAAATCAATTAAAGAATTATTTTCCTTATTGAAACCAAGTCCCAACTTATTATAGTAAGGTACTTGTATGGAAAGAATATACTCTAAAGTTTTTGAACCATTTGAAAATCTTGTCCAAATATTTGAAAATTCTTTCTTCAAAGAATCTTTTTCTTTGACAAGTAAATTTCGACTTTCTTTTGTTTGTAGAAAATCTTTTTGCAAAATTTCAAAATTTTCTTTTTGGGAAAGATCATGTTGCCTAAGCCGAGAATTTTCCTTTTTAAGTTCGAAAATCATTTTAAGAGAAGATTTGAGATTTGAACAAAGTTCATTTATATACTTTGAAACTTTCAGAGAAATTTTTGAATGACTTACCTCGATTTCCTCATCAAATTCTGAGTATGTGTCTAAGTCAGACTCTAATTCTGAGTCTGTGTCTGAGTCAGACTCAGATTCTAAATGTGTCATCAAGCATATATTTCCTTGCTCATCATCTTTTTTTATTGTTCTTTTCTGCTCATTCTGCTGGTATTGTCTTCTTCCACTGAATTTGCTTCCTTTTCTACTCAACTTTTTTAATTTCTTGATCATAAAAGCAAGTTATTCGTCGTCCAAGTCATTTTCTGAGTCCATTTCATCAAAAACAGCATTAGATATTAAAGCGATGGACTTCTTACCTTCGGGATCTTCATCATTGAGTTGTTCCACTTCGTAAGATTGAAGAGTGCCGATCAATTCATCAACGGAGAGTGGCATAATCCTTTAAGTCTCCCGGATTGAGGTCTTGACATGTTTCCATTCTTTTGAGAGACCCCGCAAAAGTTTGTTGACCTTCATTGAGGAAGAAATTAGATAACCTTGATATGCTAAACCATTTACAATTTCTATAAAGCGGCTGAACATATCTCCAATCAACTCTCCTTGCTTCATCTTGAAGGATTCATATTTACCGAGCAGGAAGTTTACTTTTGTCTCTTTTACACGATTAGTCCCTTCATATGTAACATGAAGTCTATCCCAAACTTCTTTTGTTGTTTCACATGAAGAGATTCTATTATATTCAGCAGGAGATAATGCGCAATATAAAGAATAAATAGCTTTTGCATCAAGCGCTTCTCTTATGGGCATCTCCGTTCGAGACATTGGAGCGGGGGGTTTTGATTCTTTGTCTTTGCCATTCTTATTTGATGTAGACGCAACTGTGGGATTGATTCCTCTTTCCACAACATCCCATTGCAAGGGATCTCTAGATCTTAGGAACGCTTTCATTTTGTTCTTCCACTCGTTGTATTCATTTCCATCAAAATATGATGGTCTTATGTTGCTTTGCCCCTCCATAAGTCTTGGTGTCAAGATACTAGTCATAAAAGATCTTTAGCTCAAAAGTAAAAACACTTTTATAAACCGAGCACTTGGCTCTGATACCAATTGAAAGTGCTATTATGAACACCTAGAGGGGGTGAATAGGTGTTTAAAATAAACCTTGGCAAATATATGCGGAGTAAAATAAACTTCGAACAAAATAAAGGAGTTAGGGAAGAGAATAAGAGCACAGGTTTATAGTGATTCGGCTTAATCCAAACCTATGTCCACTCTCCCATGCTAATAGCCTTCTTGGCTGGATTCCACTATCCAATCAACAAGAAATTACAACTTTGAGTGCAAACATTAGTAGTAGATTACACTATCTCACTAAGTCACTCTTTTGGTATTTCTTTCACGATCACAAACATTTAAGCTCATAAAAGACAAGTGTATGATCGAAGGTCGCTCAGACTTTGGAATTATAAATTCTACACTCCATCTCTTACTTGCTCATCGGTCCTTCATCTCCTTAAATACTCCTCCACTTCCAAACTAGCCATTGGACAGTATCTCGAGGATCATCTTCTAATCTACCCATTGGATAGCTCTATATCTAGAAGATCTGTTAGCCGTTGAGTGACAAAGATAGAATCCCAAATTGATTCCGATCACCCATACAAACATAATCTTGGTTTCCATAAGTAAAGCTCCTTCGTATAGAAAGTCCTTGTCTTCAAGATCCAATTGTCAATCAATTAGATTGAGTCAATTAAATCAATCTTGATGTAAAATCCAAACTAGATAACTAGCCATTATAGGATTAGGCTTGAGTTACGTTCTATCGAATCCGAATGTAAAGTCTAAGAGCAATAGACTTTACAATTTGAGTCTGAGTGCGATAGATTTTACAATATGAGTCTGAACATATTCTACTTCGGCATAGAGTTTGTCTTCTAGTTCAGCTTCAGCATAGAGTCTGTCTTCTGGTTTTTCCAAGAATAGACTTTGATAATATTTTTTACACGTTCTATCATCTGCATAGTCTATTACTCAACCATCAAACATGTTAGTAGCATTTGATTTATTTTTTCATCTTCAAAACATCATAATGGATTTCCCTAACAAGAGGGATGGTGGCATCTTAGTAGAATTTATGGGGACCGATTTGAGTCCAATTTAGTGGTTAATTGAAGGGGAATTAAATCCAATTTGATGGCCAAGAATCCAAAATTCATAGCCAAGGGGGGAAGCAACATTTTGGACCCTTTGGCAAGCTTCTTAAGGAAACCATGGAGGGGAAATTGGCTGAGGATGACAACCTTGGTGGTGGGGGCATGCAATGAGTGATTATGGCTATAAGAGATAACTTTGAAGCCAAGTGGTTATCCCTCTTCAGAAGCTACTGTATCCTTCTTCCTCCTTGGGCTTCCTTTCTTCATTTGTGAGTTATTTGAAGCTTGAGAGAACCAAAGGAAGCCAGCAAAGCCAGCAACCACCATTGCACGCCATCGCTGCGAGCCGAAGTCGTGCCCGAGCCCCACTAGTCGCCCGTCATTGTTCCGTTTGTCCGCATGTCAGCTCACTCACTTTGCGTCCCGTGAGCTATCGTCCAACAACCGTACGCTGCCCCCAAGCCGCCGGACCCCCGCCATAGCTTCATCTGGTCCACCATGCCTCCGTCAAGCCATTGCCAGTCACTGTCGTCCCGTGTCACCCCGCACAATAGCGAGCGACGTCCACATGCCTCCATCCGCCCTGGCCGTTGCTTGAGGTCGCTTGACCACCATCCAACTTCACCTAAGCCACCTTAGGCGCCGTCCTAGCCAGCCGTCGCCCCTGCTTGCCCGTAGCCACCCACCTCGCTGCTTCTAGCCCCCATAGCCAAGTCGAGCAGCCTCTCGGTCCAGCAAGCAAAAACTAAAGCCAGCAAGGGTAGTGAGGCTTCGTGGCCCATTTTCAAGCCCGCTCGATCTCCATTCGGTGTCATTGCAAAGAAGTTTATTGTCCATCTCTGCATCGCTGTCGCCGTGGACTCATCGGATCGCAAAACCGGTGAGTTTACTCGCTAAACTCTGCTTATTGAGTTAATTATGCTTAAGGGGTGTTTAGTTTAAGTTAATTAGGGATTAGGTGGTTAGTTAGATTAGATTAGTTATTTAATTATCCATTTGTTCATGTTAGGTGGTTAAAAGAAATAAATTTTAGAGACTAGAGTAATCGTACTATTTATCTAGATAGGTTTGGAAATTTTTCCAGCCTGTTCGGGAGGTTAATTAAAAGTGTTTCCAGCATAAGTTGCTATTTATTGCATTTAAATTGAATTATTCAATTAATTTTGGTAATTATTTAATATTTTCCTGAAATTATACCGAGATAGCCGGTAACCAGAATTTCGTGCCGATTGCAATGGTGTGATTAATTTATGTAATTGAGTGTTAAATTATACAAATTAAATGGTGATTGCAATTTTGAGTATTTAATTCAAAATTTGAAAATTTCGGTAATTATTTAGAAATTACTAGTTGGATTTTCACACCAAAAATGGTTATATCAAATAGTGGGATTTTAAAAGGAAGATATCAGTTTTTCTGGTTCAAATTGACTGTGTATCCACACATGACTATTTTACCGTGTATTTCTAATACGGAGAAAATAGGCTAGGCTCACCATTTTAATTGAGGCATTTGAGTGCAATGCACGGTTGTTGACACCCGAAATTTTATCATTTTTTTAACGTCCATTGTTTGCAAAAATATTAAAAATAAAAAATTAAGAGCCAAAAAGAAAACAAAGAAAAGAAAAAAAAACCAAAACAAAACAAAAAGAAAAAAAATGAAATGAAAAAATTAGAAATAAAAAGAAAACGAAAAATAAAAGAAAGAAGAAAAAAGAATAGAAAAGGGAAAAAAGGGGGGCTCTGACGCTCTGGAGGTTCCCGCTCTCTCTTGATCACGATCTCTCTCTCCCGCGGAGCTAGAAAAGGGGGGTTTTCTCTCTTTCGACGGGGGATTGCTTTCCGGTCTCCTCCACCACACCAAAAAAAAACCCTAGATCGAGGATCCTCCATCGTCAAGCTTTCTCTCTTTCACTGCACTTGACTCGGATCCCAAATCTTCAAGTTCTTCCTATCGCGGCGGAGATTCGATTCGCACGCCGCCTCTATCACAATCCGGTCACCAACCGTCGCATCCTCCGTCTCCACCATTGCTTTGGCCCATCGCCTCCGGTACTGAGATCCGGAGTTGATCTCCACTCGCGATCGGTTTTCGTTTCTTCCGTCAGGAGTTCCACAGCTCGGAGGTTCGTGCTTCTAGATAAATAGAGTCGGAGAAGATAGAGAATGAGAAGAAATCGTCAGTGATGTTTCTGGCTTAGAAGATGAAGAGCTTGAAGCGGTCGTTGGCCTCGCTATGCTGATCATCTTCGCGCTCGGCGTATTCTCATCCCCGATCGGTGACAGCCGCAGCTAAATTTCCTATATCGGTCAGTGCAGCCGCGACTGTGACGGAACGGACGAACGATCTCGGCTCAGACTTTCTCTCGGAGGAAAAATGGCCAAACGGTTTCTCTCTCTCTCTCTCTCTCTCTCTCTCTCTCTCTCTCTCTCTCTCTCTCTCTCTCTCTCTCTCTCTCGAGGATGCTCTCTAGATCTCACACGGTCTCTGGGACTCAAGCTGACTCTTTCGCTCGGAAATTCTCTTTCCTGCTCGAATTCTCTTTTTCTTACAGACACTCGATCGCTCTCACCTAGATCTAGCTTCATCAGGATCAGAGATTCTCTTTGTTCCGACTGGTTGAGGATCGCTCTCGGAGATTAGTAACTCTCTCGATCGGAGGCTCGCTCTCTGGATGATTTCTCGGATCTTATCTCCTGTCTGGTGCCGTGAGCCAAGTAGGAATCCTTGACCGATTGCCTTATTTTGTCTCTTCTTTGTGCTTAGTTTTGGAATCATTAGACCAGGTCGCCGTTGTCATGTTCATGTGAGTTTTGGTTTTATCCATGTGCATGCTGGGATTGCGAGGTCTTAAATGTTGATTGTTTTTAAATCCCTACTCAAGCTGAGTCTCGGTGCTCCCCGTTTTTCTTGCGCCTATTTAGCGTTCGATGAAATGCCTAAGCTAAACGCATGTTCATAGTCTTTACTATGCTCGAGTCTTGCTGTTCATTGCAAATGCAAATTTGACTTTCCATGACACACACCATATATGAATATCAGTATGCTATAATTGCTGCTTATGATTGAAGCATTTTTACTGAAAATCGATCCATGTATGCTGACCATGTTTGGGTGTGCATTTGATTCCAACTTGAAGCTAGTTTGGTTATGGATTGATGCTATTTTGATCAAGTAGACTCATTCATGCTTGTGAGAAAATATGGCTTCAATTTCATGGCGATTTGTCATCAAACAATCACTGCATGCTGGAAGTTGTGGATTAAATATAGATTAGATGAATTCTGTTTTAGCTTGGTTCTGCTTTGCTGTTTTGCTACTCTGTTCTTGTGTAGATTGTTTTAGCCGATTGATATATCTTGGCTCTTGGAGTCTCTTTAGAAAAAATATGCATGTTGAATCTGAGAACGTTGTCTTCTTAAAGCTACTGGTGATATGCTGCTTTTTTTTTTTTTTTTGTGGCTAGCTGCTGTTAGTATTGAAATGGAATAGTTGATGTGTCACGATTTCGTATGCTTGATATGTCACTTACTGTTTTGACTGAAACTAGGTGCTAGACGAGTTTTTTTTTTTTACCTCAAGCCCTTCTAGACATAAAGAATATACTTCTCAAGCTTTGATTTGATATGTCACATGCCCATAATTGACGTCGTTTGGTTGCTGAAAACCACCTACAAAGTTTGTCAAATTTGCAATAGTTTTAAGGTTGATTTGCTGTTCTGCGATTTTCTGTTTTAACTAATATGAGCTGGTTGTTGTGGTTTTCTGCGTTCGAAGTCTTCATGGAGGTTGAAGATGGTTTTATTATTGTTGTTCTGCGATTTTCTATTTTAACTAATATGAGCTGGTTGTTGTGGTTTTCTGCGTTCGAAGTCTTCATGGAGGTTGAAGATGGTTTTATTATCTTTCCAATGAGCTATAGAATGCCCTAATCTTACTTCATTTAATATAGTTTTTGCCTGTCCAAAGTTAGGTCCAGAATCTGGCAAATATTTGTTTTTCTATTTCGGATAACATTCTGTGTAAACCACTTGATATGAACTGGTAGATGATGTTATTAGGACTTAATATCTTCTATCCATTTGTAATAGACTTCTCAAGCTTTCCATAGACATATTATATGTGCGATTTGGCCATCATTTGCCCTGCCTGATGTTTCTTGCAAAGAGCACTAATCTGCTGATGTGTTATGCTTGTTATGATCTGATTTGACCACTTATACAAATGGTTTTACTTGAGCTAGAAAAAGACCTAAATTGCAATTTTCACCTAATAGGAATTCGTAAAGGACACCTTAAGCTTTCTAATGATGCTTAGGTTGTCCAATTTGCCCATCATTTTCCCTGATTTTCTTTTTTTTAGATCGAGTTTTGAAGTCTGAATTTGTCTTGACCTATAGTGCTGTCTTGTCTCTATGAATCTGACTGTCTACCAATTTTGTGTGATCTTATACATAATGATCTTGAGGATAAATTCTCAATGAAAATTGTCCATAATATCCATATCCATCCCATGTTAAAATTTGAGAATTTTTAAGGTCAAGTAACCTTAGAATTCAAGTTGACATGTAGCAATTTAAATTGTTATGCATTTTGCTCCAAATGACAAGTCACATATCAATGATTAATGGATTTGTGTGGCCTTTTGCATATGGATTTAGGGTTAAATGTCTAAATCAAACCTTTTCTTCACATTTAACCCTACGTCATGTTCAAATTTCATGATTTTCATACATTGATTAGGTGGCTTAACAAATCAGTTATCATACATCATTCCCTGATTTGCTTATGATTGATTTGCATGCTTTAGCGATTGTTGCTTTTCGGCCATGAATTTGACTTTACTTGAACTTGATACGCCTCAAGAAATTCCATTCATGAAAGTTGCTCTTTATAAAGTGCTTGATTTCTGTGCTTTTTTCTTAGAGCCAATCATACATGGGTTCTACCCCAATTGCTTTGATCTTAGTTGTGATGATTGTTTCTTTCACTTGTATGCACCTAGTCATAAATTTCTTAGATTAGGTTTATATTAGGACCTTGAAGATGGAGAAGGCGTGAAGATGGTGGAGGTCGATGTCCATTCCAACCATTTTCATGCAATACCCATTTTCCCGATGTATGTCTCGGGTTCCATGCATTGTATAAAACCTGACGAGTTGCGGGTTTTCTTTCTTTCCTTTTTAATTGTTTTCTCTTTTAGTTTTTTAGGATTGCCTGATAGGTTTAACTGCTTTTCTTGATTGTTTACTTCATGTTTTGTAATTTCAATTTCATTGGTTGTTTTCTTTTTTATTTTTTTTAGAAATAGAATAGCATGAAAATGATCAACCACACATGTTCACTTAGTCTAGGAATTGATGATCCTGAAAATATAAAAAGAAACGCATGGATATATTAGGAAAAGCACAACATACTGTTTAGGTACCAAAAAGGCGCTAATAGCAATATTAGCGTAACCCAAGTCCCCGAACCTAGATATCTAGTTGCGTAGAAATCAAGGGAACACTCCCGACCCTCGATTGGGTTTCTAGTTGACCCCCAAAAATGAGGCTACTGGTGACTCCTGTATATTTTTAGGTTGTTATAAACGACTAAATCGCATAAATAAATCTGTTGTCGTGCGGGGTACGAGCTTGGGAGAGCTTGTGATCTCATGAGGAAACTCTTGTGATCAAAGTACTCCTAAACCCGACTTTTCCCCCCTTGGACATTTTGAGGGGCGGCGAGATCGGGTCGCGATAACGGTATTCTTGGTCGAGATTGAATGGTCATGTGTTAGTTAAGACATGTCCCTATATGGGATGCCCCTAGACAACAGAAGTCGATTGCAATAGATTCTGGACCTATACTCATTCGGGAAAGTCGTCTAGTAAAGACGTTGCCGTACTCAATGAGGTGAGACGACGTCTAGCTAGCCAGAAAATCACCGAACAATGAGTAGGTTGTGCTATAAGCCGAAATCAAAACTAAGAAAGCATGATTAAATGAGTTGAACGCGCCAGATTATAGGACAAAATTGTGTGGCATAGTATGGGATGTGTCATAACGATTTAGCCCTATAATCAAGACCCCTGTGCTTGGTTGAAATTGAGTGTGGTGGTCCTGTTGTTGAGCTTATTTACTACTAATGTTTTTGTGACTGTCTGTAATATGAATTGTGCTTACCTGCAGGGAGGATTTGAAATGAGGTAAGTTTATGTGGTTATGACGCCTCTAGACGTATTACCATCCTAATCAGGGTTTAGAGCGTGAACTCATTAAGATTTATATCTCACCCCATCATGGGCTCAATTCTTTTCAGGATCATAGAGTGGAGAACCTGGAGCCGAATTGAGGGGATCCGAGGTGCAGGTCAGTTATGACAGCTTGTTTTTTAGAGCCGGTCTTTTGTAGGTTTTTGGTCGTTGACTTTTATATATGACTCAGTGTATATATAAAAGCATGTTTTGTTTGTAAATCTGTTACCTACTTTTCTATCCCAAGCTATTACTGTCAGGGGATATTTATTCGCTTCCGCATGTGCAATAAAATGAATGGGTCGGCGACGCATCCTGAGATGTCACAAATTTTATCGACCACCAAGGAATGGGCACGCGCTCGAGGTTCGGGGCGTGACATTAAAAGCTTTCATAGTAAGGGACTAATTTATAAACCTAACGGTTCTTTCACTCTGGGTGGCTATTCTTATGTTGATTGCGTTAGGTCAACATATGATTGACAGTCTACGAATAGAAATTGCACCTTTTTGGGTGGTAATTTGGTTACTCAGAGACGTAAGAAACAGACTACCATTGCCAGGTTTAGTGCGGAGGCTAAATATCGTGCTATGACACATACTATAACCGAATTGTTGTGGTTGAAATCTTTTTTCTAGGAGCTTGGATTTTCTATTAATCAACACGTTGATATGATGTGTGATAATCAAGCAGCTATTTATATTGCTATGAATCCTTTTTTTTCAAGAGTGAACTAAGCATATAGAAGTTGATTGTCACTTTGTTTATGACGTTGTGAAGCAGAAGCTAGTTGCTACTCCTTACTTTGCCTCTAGAGATTAGTTTGCTGATATGTTCACCAAAGCATTGTTTCATCCTGCTTTTGTTGCTAATTGTTCTAAGCTAGGCATGGGTGACCTATATGCTCCAACTTGAAAGGGAGTGTTACGTTACTTTAATTGAGTTATTTTTATTTTCTGAGTTTTATTCCTTTTTTACTTACTTAAGGGTATTATGGTCATATACAATTTATATTTAATATAAACACAATAGATGTAGGATTTCTATTACACAAAAAAAAAAAAAAAAAAAACCTACAGCCCCCTCTTTGTTTCTTTTATGTTCTCCTTCTTCTTCTCTTCCTCTCTATTCTTTCTCTCTTTCTTGTTTCTCTCTTGCTACTTGTTGCAAGTTCTCTAATTAGCTTTGTGACAAATATAAAACCGACTTATTGTGATTCAAAGGCAATGAAGTGAAATCAAAATATTCAGCAAATGAATTTATTATGAATTGGAGATCATTGAAGAACATTTTTGAAAGATCTACGTCAACGTGCAAAATCTACACGTCCCACCACATTAGCTCTAGCCAATGATTCTTATGAAATTCAAAAATGACAAATAGAAGTAGAAATTTGCATATACTTGCAGCATGACAAGTAGAATGTTAAAAAGAGCAGCGCAATGTCCTCCGTTTCACTCTAGATAAACAAGGATCTAATGTTGGATCACAATTTATCCACCATTCTACATTGCTAATGTGTAAATAAATATTAAAACTTGTAATCAATAAGCAAGACAATTAAATCATACATTGCAAGTATAAAGAAAAATTTATGCAGTTGGCTTTATTCACCCTTAATTTTTTTTTAGAATGTCTAACCCAAAACCTTAAACTAACAAGTAAAGGGAGACCATATGTATAGAACTTACACAAGTGGCTTTGTTAATCCTTAATTTGGTTAAAATGTCCAATCCAAAAACTTAGGAGAATCACCAAAAAAGTTTTAAACCTTTTGCAATGCCGATTCAGTCCTAAACTTATTTTTTTGTCAATTAAGTTATAAATTTTTGTAATTGTGCAAATCAGTCCATCTAGCCAAATTTGTCCAATCGATGCTAATGTAGACACCAGTCATCTAGTCAACCCTAACGTGGACAATTTTTTTAATAATATATTATTTTATTATTTTATTTCTTTTATTTCTTTTATTTTTTTTATTTTTTCTTTTTTCTTTTTTTTCCTTTTCCTCCTTCTTCCTCTAGCCGATCATCGAACTAAGGAGGCTAACCAATGGTGAGCTAGGTAAGGGCCAACTCCTATCAAATTTGGCAAGGGCTCACCTCAGCCAATCGTCCTTGTCGAGCCACTGGTGCTAGGTGAGCTCGACCTCACCCGCCCCTAGTAAGGCTCACCTCATCGTTGCTGGGCAAGCTCACCCTTGCCTAGCTTGCCAATGGCCAACCGCCTCAATCCAGTGACCAACTAGACAAAGAAGGAGGAGAGACGGAACAAAAAAAAAAAAAAGAGAAAAGAAAAGAAAAAAATTCAAAAAAAATTATTATTAAAAAATTATCCATATTAACATTGGTGAACATCCACATCAGTAATGGCCTATCAAATTTGACCAAATAGATTAAATTGACACAGTTGCAAAAGGTTTAAGACTCAATTAATAAAAAGAAAAAAATAAGTTTATGACTAAATCGACACAAATACAATAGGTTTAGGACTGTTTTGATAATTCTCCTAAAAGCTGAAACTAATAGATGAAGTGAGACCAAAAGTATATAAAGAGCATATAAAACCCATAAACGAGGGATGTTGAATACTCTGACCCTCCTCTCATGTATAAGTACGGCATTGGAATTTGATCAATGAGGTACTGCACACGTAAAATAAAGTGAGGTAGAATCTTCTAGCTAACGTAGCAAATAATCAGAATGTGGATTGTTAAAATTCCTCATATCATTGGTTAATAACACCACTTCTCACTTGTGTAAAAGCTTTTTTGCGTTGCCATTGTATCATCTTGAGCACTTCGGTGTCACTAGCACCCATAGTCTGCCACTGTTGTTGGTGTAGGCTGCAAATTACCCACTTTTCAATAAAATGATTGTATGTTACTATCACGACCCGACTCTTGGAATCCTTCGATGGGGTGGAAAAATTCGGGGTTAGGGATACTTGACCATAGGAGCTCCCTCACGGTATGTGTCCCAAAAGACGTCATCACTTCATCTTTCAAGATTGACCATTGTAAGTACACTTGATCACAGTTGTGAGCTCTCCCAAGCACATAACTCACATGATAGCGGAAGTTGTTGTAATTTGTATTCACACAAGCGATACACCTTGAAAATGGATATCGGATGTGAATATCAAATTTAGGGGTAACAATACCTTAGTAGTAGCCCCTCCCAATAGTACTATCATCCATAAGGATGGCATCACTTTATCCTTTTAAGAGATTTCCATATCGAGTATGCTAAACTACAGTGAGTCTCGTTGTGACCAATACCCTTCTCGACAAATTCATTTATTATCTATGAGTTATTTAAGACAACCTAGACAAAAGATAGGAGTCACCACTAGCCTCATTTTTGGGGGTTGGCTAGAAAACCTAATCGAGGGTTAGGAGTGGTCTCTCGATTTTTACGCAACTAGAGATTCTAGGTTCAAGGATTTGGATTGCATTAATATTTCTATTAGCACTCTTTTAGTACCTAATAGTTTATTGTGTTTTCTAATATGTCCATGCATGTTTTTTTTACTTTTTTGTGCCAATAAAACTAACTAGGCGATCATGCCTAGATGATCAATTTTATGCAATTCTATTTCTACCAAAAGAAAGAAAAACAATCAATTAGAATTTAAAGACATTGCGGTAAGTAAACATTCAAGAAAACAATTTAAGGAAAACGGTAAATCTAACATGCAATCCTAACGAAGATTAAATCGAAAGAAAGAAACTCGCAACTCATCGGGCATTTATACAACATAAGACAACCCGAAACATGTATCGAAAAACAAATGGTACAAAAACAAGGTTGGATTGGATATCAACCATTCGTCGTCTTCATGTCTTGGGGAGTCTCCACTCCCATAGACTTATTTTAAGCCTAATCTAATACTAAGACTAGGTACATACAAGATGAAAAAAAAAATCAACATTACACAAATAATCACAATCACAAAACAATCAAGAAAATCATAGAGTATGCATAATTGATCAAATTTGGCCTCGGGGTCGGCCTTTGTGATTCATGCGTTGATCTGATTAGGAGATCTACCCCAATTCATTTTTATGGCTTATAGTTATTGGTCACCATTTGTGTTCTTGTGTGGCAACCAATGCTAAAAAGCCCCTAAGAGATGTTCTAGGTGTAACCTAAAGGTATCCCACGAGATCATGCATCACTTCTATGTATACATCTAAAAATCACATACATAGTGGAAAGTAAACATGCAGGCAAGCTCTCGAGCCTTAGTTCTCAATCAATCAAGCAATTTTAGTGAGCCAACACTGGATTGCTTATTCAGTCAACAAGCGTCAAACACAATCACACACGTTTGAAGAAAGTAAACACGTCAAAGGCTAATGGGTTCAAATGATGCCCAAAAACCATTTAAAGAACAATTAAAAAGTGAATTGTAAAGAAAAATTGTAAGAAAAGTTTGTTAATGGCATAGCAAAGTTATATCACAGTAATGGAACACATTTACTCATCAAGGCTAACTTAGGTGCGTATTGTGCACACTGATCAAGCTTCGCAGATGCTCTAAATATGGTCCAAACCTAGACAATATCAATGCCAGGACAAAACATGATTTGGAAATTTGGAACGTTAAGGATGACATGAAAACTTTTAAATTTTGTGCATGAGCATCACTTGAACGAAAATCAAGTTCAAACCATAAAGACTATGAAATTTTAGATGAAATTTTAGATGGTTTCACAACATTTGAAAAGTTTGAAAAACATGGTAAAGTGCTTTTTATTTTTTTGAGGATTTTTGTGTACAAAGTTCAAAAAATGACGATCAAAACTCGTAAAGACAAATGAGCTCAATTCAACAGGCAAGATGTCATAAAAAAATTCTAGAATGAAATCATAGCATAAAACCATGACAACAATCATCAAACGGGGCAAATAAAATCAAAGCAATTGAAAATGAATCCATGGATAATTGTCTCTAAGAAAATTACACAACATTGAGAACATCATGAGGAACAACTTTCATGAAGAGAGTTTCCTAAGGTGAGCTACGTAGAAATTCAAGAACACATAGCATCACATAAGAAATGTAATAGGACGACTAGGCATCATGCCAGGTCAACAATGGCTTGTCCTAGTAAACAAAGACTAAAAAATCTAAAATTTTACCACGATATGAACAAGAGAAAGATGAACAAACTTCATTCAGGGACCAACTTCAAAACCCTTAATGAGAAAATCATACAAAAATAACAAGAGGTCTAACTCAACAAGGGCAAAGTGGGCATTCCAAATTTCACTAGAAACTAGTTTCTAAGCAAACTTAACTAAAATAGAAAACAAGTCAAATGACATGTAAATAATGCAAAATTGGCATCATCAAAAAGATTAAAATGAACCCTAAGACTTTCTAGAGGTGTCGAGTTCAATTAGGGTCAAATTCATGGTCAAAAATATCGATCGCAAAAGCGTGCAAATCAACCATAAGCAAATCTGAAAATGTTGCATGGTGATTAACTTGTAAAACCATCTAAACTGTTAAATATGTCTCGAGTTTGAGTCTATGAACGAAACCGAAACCAAGATAAATTAAAGGAAAGTGGATATTTGGACTTCAAGTGGCTGAATTGTAGAGACCAAGCCATGAATTTATAGATTACGGAAATCAAATTTCATATATACTGCACGTTCAAGATAACAAGAAAAGGAGGAAAGTCCAAGTTGGACTTCTTGACAGAAGTGTCCAACTTTCCTATTCTGATTTGAAGTTGGCTATCATGTATATTATATATATAAGAGTGCGTGTGGTTGCTAGAGGGTTTTGTTGATGCAAGCATAGCAACGTGGCCTTCATGTCGTGGCAAACGTGAAGATCTCTTGAAGCACCGTTTTCTAAGTGAGTGCTTGACGTGGGTTTCGTCATTGATTTTTCGTTCGTGCAATTACATCCGAGAAGAGTTAGTGTTTGTAGCCAATTAAATCTTGAGGTAAGATTTGCATGTAATTCCTCCATGAGATTGAGAGATTATTTCGTCATTTGATGTTTTGGGAAATCTTGAGTGTGTAATCTCCTTGTATTTCTTGATCTATAGTGAAATTCATTGTTGCTCTCCCCGTGGATGTAGGTCTTTACGACTTGTTAGGGAAATCCCTTATGATGTTTTGAAGATGACAAAATAAATCAAAGGCTACTAACATGTTTGATGGTTGAGTAATAGACCATACAGATGATAAAACATTTAAAGGATTTTATCAAAGTCAGAAGATGTTTGTAGCCAAACTCAAGACTCATATAAATCTTGAGGTAAGATTTCAAGACTCATATCGCATGTAATTCCTCATACGTGAGATTCCACATCAAGAGATTCAATCTATTGATTGACGATTGGATCTTGAAGACAATAACTTTCTATACAAAGAAGCTTTACTTATGGAAACCAAGATTTCGTTTGTATGGGCGATCGGAATCAATTTGGGATTCTACCTTTGTCACTCAACGGCTACCAAATTTTCTAGATACAGAGCTGTCCAATGGGTATATTGGAAGACGAATCTCCGGGATACTGTCCATTTTGGAAGTTGAGGATGTGAAGGACCGATGAGCAAGTAAGAGATGGAGCGTAGAATTTATAATTCCAAAGTCTGAGCGACTTTTGATCATATACTTGTCTTTGAGAGAGTTTGTTTGAGAGTGACTTAGTGAGATAATCTCCTAAGTGTTTGCATTTCTTGATCTATGGAATCCAGAAATTCATTGGGAGAGTGGACGTAGGCTTGGATTAAGCCGAACCACTATAAATCTTGTGTTCTTGATCTCTTCCCTAACTCCTTTATTTTGTTCATACTAGCAATATCACGACTGAACCACGTAAATCTAATGTCCGATTTATTTTCTTCATCTGTCTATATTATTGTTCAATCGCTCACCTTTCACAACAAGTGGTATCAAAGCTAGGCTTGGCTAAGTTGAAGCGAATCGATAGCGACAGAAGAAGTAAAAGTGAGAATCGACAGATTTGATGGGAAGGATTTTAGTGTCTGGAAGATCCAGATTGAAGATTATCTTTACCATATGAAATTGCACTTGCCCTTGTCTAGGGAGAAACTAGAGACGATGAAGCAAGCTGATTGGGATTTGCTGGATAGACGAGCTATGGATGTTATTCGGCTGACGTTGGCTCATAACGTCGTGTTTAACATCATGAAGGAGAAGACCACTGCTGATTTGATGCAAGCCTTGTCAAATATTTATGAGAAGCCCTCTGTGATCAACAAGGTCTATTCGATGCGACGTCTGTTTAATTTGAAGATAAGTGAAGATGTGTCAGTTGCAGATCATATCAATGAATTCAATGTGATTATTAGTCAATTGAGTTCAGTTGAGATTAATTTTGAAGATGAGGTACGTGCTTTGATTCTGCTATCCTCATTACCTAATAGTATTCCTGTTACTGCTGTTAGTAATTCCTCTGGGTCAACAAGTTTGACGTTTGATGGGGTTCGAGATTTAATTCTGAGTGAGGACATTCGTAGAAGAGAATCTAGCGAACCTGTATCTACTGCTTTAATAGGTGAAAATAGAGAAAGATCTATAACACGTGTGAGTAATAGTAGTACTAATATAAACAGGCGTAGTCAGTCTAGGACTGGTAATGTTGTCTGTTGGAGTTGTGGTAAGAGGGAGCATCTTAGAATGGATTGCCTTAAGTTGAATAATAAGAAGGATAAGGAAATTATAGTTGATTGTTGACACCTAATTTAAATTTATTTTTAAAAATAAAAGATAATCTTTGATTATAGAGGGAAATTTTGAAAAAAAAAACTTTGAATTCAAAAATGCAACAGCCGTGTGATTTTGGAGCCGCATTTTTGTTGAAGAAGTTGAGTGAATATTAGGAAATCTTCAACAACTTTGAGCGCTTTCACTATAAAATGCGAGGCTTCAGAACCGAGCACGGGGGGGGGGGGGGGGCGGCTTCCTTTCGTCAAAAAAAATTGAAAAGTGAAAAAAGAGAAAACAGAGAAGGGGATTTCTCTTTGTCGAAGGAACAAAGAGAAAAAGAAAAAGTGAAGAGGGGAATTGACTAGTTTCCAGCAATGAGAGAGAGAGAGAGAGAGAGAGACTAGAGAGTGGACGTGCGATAGGAGAGTGGGGGCAAAAAGCAAAAGAAAGTACAAAATGATGGGACATGTACTGTTCATCATCTTCCTCTAAACTTGCTGCCCAATCGATCACGCCCCTTGCTGCTCCTCGCCGGTACACCAGCAACCGGACTTCTGTTTCGCCGGCCACCGTGCGGTGTTGACATTCGTCTTACCAACCACCCTCTCCACCCTGCTTCGCCCCGCCAAAAGCCGTCACTGCTGTGTGACTCAATGCTCGCTATTGCTGTCCTCACTGCGCTTCACCTACGAACCTTTCACCATTGCCGCTTGCCTGTTGTTGCTCATTCGTCTAGCACGGTCCCTGCCTTCACTGGTGGTGTGTTTCTGCCCACCACCCACAGTTGCTATTTCTCCATCTATTGCTGCTCAATCAAGCCTGAGCTTGGCCATCGTTATTGCTGCTCAACCAAGCCGACGCCGGCGCTTCTCACTACATCGACGAACCACTGCCTTGGTCTCGACGCCTAACGTTGTTGCCCTAAAGACCATAAGCTCCAATGCCCCTGCTCCACCTCTACAACACCCAGACCTCCCGTGCTGCTCTACCCTGACGCCGCGTCACCTTTGCTTGACCCGGTGCCCGACGCCTCCGACGCACCAGCCCGTGAGCCCTCCTCGCGGACCCAACCACCGGACGTCTCACCTCTCCACCTCCCGACGCTCGCGCCAATAGCCTTCCGTCAGCTGCCTTTTACTGGAGCCCCGCACCACCTATGCCCGCCACTGAAACGTCCCGAGCTCCACCACCTACTGCCTCCCCTGTTTTTGTTGCAGGTCTACCTTTGTCGGACCTCGCTGGAGCTCTAACCACAGGGAGACTCCGACCAATGGTAACTTCCGACGACGCCGGACACCCTTCGACCGACGCCATTTACCACCGTCGATGCTCCCATTTTCCAAGCCTTTAGGTAGTTTATTTTAAGTTTTATTTTTTACTTATTTCATGTTATGTTAGCTTATTTTTAAGTTTAATTATTTGAATTGTAGTATTGTATGTCAATATTTGTAGACCTTGTAAACATTAAGCGGTTTTATCCCAAATTATGGTAATTATTAATTTGAGCCGTAAGACGTCAGGTCATTTTTTTTAATTACTTTAATTTTTAGGAATTTTGATAGTATTTCAATTGTTAAAACATTATAGATTTAAATAATTGTTAATTTGATCCGTGAGACAACGGATTATTTTTTTTTGGTTATTTTAATTCTTATCTTCATTCTTTTAAATAATTACTTGTTTGGAAAGATTAAAAAAATCAAAAAAATCAAAAAGTACATAAAAATCTAAATATTGCATTAGAGCATTTAGGTTTAAGTAAATTAAGATTGTATTTTTAGGGTTAGTAAATTAGAATTGCATTTATAGGATTGTAATTTTTAGATTATACTTTTAGATGGGTGATTTTTGTTAGGGCTATTTTAAATAATGTTGGCATGTCTTGATTTTTTATATAGCTTTTAAGATAAGATATAGTTTAAGTTAAATTGATTCCTAAAATAAATTAGAATATCATTCACTTTAGTTAGTCTAATTATTTTTTTATTAATTCCTCCTAATTTCAATAAAAAGAATCCAACAAATATTAGGTATATATTAATTAATTTGCATAATAGGTTTAATTAGAATTTGTTTATTAGTAAAATATGGTCATATCTAGAACTTAGGTACTTAGGTCCATACACATTTCATATTAAAGCAGCACACCTAGATATTTTTAGATTAAGTCAATTTTCATTTAGGAAAACAAAAAGAGGAACAAAAGATGTCATGCATGCCATATGAGTTATAGTTTAATTTTTTTTTTTAATAAAAAGGAAGATGCTAAAAGATGATCATTGCACCATTAGGTTACTTTCTTTTCAATAAAAAACATTATGTCATTAAAAAAAACTAAAGATCATTTCCTTGGTTAGTTAATAGGTTAGTTCATAATTAATCCCATTTCATGTCATCATTGTTTAGCGTAGGTTGCATACATAAAAAAAAAAAAATCATTAAAAAAATCATAAAAAGAGCATGCATATAGAATTATTATGTCATTCATCCCATATCATGTAGCACATGTATATTTAGGATTATATAAATTAGATTGCACACATATGGTGATAGTTCAAATTATGCCATATAAATTGCATTTCATATATCATTAAAGTAAAATTCATGCATATTAAGTTTAGATTAAGATTGCATAATAATAAAAATTAAGTGTCATGTAGAAATCATGTTTAGGGCATACATTTTTATTAGGATTTTTATTGAATGTTATTTTATTGATTATGCACCCACATAACCACCATTTTCATGTTAATAGCTTAGGTTAAAATTAATCAACATTGCCTACAAAATATTTTTGAAATTAAAATAAAAAGGTACCAAAAGGGCATTAGACTAATCTAGCGTAACCATGTCCCCGAACCTACTGCAAAAGTAAATTATTCTCCCATACTTTACTTGGGTTTCTAACCAACCCTAATTGGTTAGTGGCGGCTTCAAATTGAGTATAATCGCATGTTTAAATGGGTTAATTTCTTAATATCAAGTCGCGATTGGTAGGACTTGGGAGGGTCCGTGTCAAGTCTTCGGACTTAGTAATTCATTAGCCTTTTCTTTAAATAATTCACCCTCAGGAAGGTCGCAACATTGATTCTGCAGATAATGTTGCAGATGTAGCAAATAGTGCCGATTATGTCTTGTCTGTCAGTAATGATTCATCACTTGATTGATGGATTTTGGATTCTAGTTGTTCTTTTCATGTCACACCAAATAGAAACTGGTTTATCACTTATCAGTGCACGGATAGTGGTAAAGTTCAATTAGGAAACAACGCTAAGTGCGATGTTGTGGGTGTTGGTGATGTTTGCATGATGGCATTATGAGGACATTAACTAGAGTAAGACACATTACAGAATTTAAAAAAAAAAAACTTAATTTCCTTGAGTGCCCTAGATTCAGTCGATTGCAGGTATTCTTCAAAATGTGAAGTTCTGAAGGTTGTTCAAGATGCCTTGGTGATAATGAAAGGAATCAAGCATGGAGGCTTGTATAAACTCCAAGGTGAGACAGTGACAAAATTCGTTGTAGAGACGTCAGATGCATTTATTCGAGAGTCTATTGATTGCTCGAGGAAGACCTGGGTGTTTATGCCAATGCACAAGTTTGATACTAATATCAAGATCTCGCAGTCAAGAGCGTTGATCAAGACGGAGACTAGTATGTCGATCAAGTATGTGCGGACTGACAATAGCATGAAGTTTTGCTCGGAGCTGGCAAATAAATTCTGTATAAAAGAAAGCATAGTGAAACATCGTGCCAGTACCAATAAATCACAACAATTTGCAGAATTGATGAGCAGAACATTACTAAAGATGACTCGAAAAATTATCTCTAGTGTTGGTATTGCTAGGAGAATCCTAGCTGATGTGCTAAGTACGGTAAGCTACCTAGTGATTAGATCCTCATCAACTGCTATTGAATGGCAAACTCCTGAAGAAGAAGTGTGGTCAAGTAACATTTCTAGTTATTCTATTATTAGAATGTTTGGTTGCCCGTGTTATTTTCGAGTGAGTGATGGTAAGCTCGATTGAAGGGCAAGGTGCATATTCCATGGCTATGCACAAGGTAAGCGGGACAATCAATTGTGCCCGTATATAAATTTACCTGTTGACAGCAGAGAAGTTACCATTAATAAGTCTCCGATACTTCTAGTTAGGAGTGTTTGTGGCAATGTTAATACGGATCTTGACAATATTCAGTTTGAGGTGGAGTTGCGACCAGAAACTCCTGAGGTAGCGAGTATGAGTACTAGCAAAGTAATTGACACAGATGTTACTCATAGCGAGGTGGAGCCTATAGAGTCAGTGATTGCTGAAACTGTTGAAATTAATAAGGTACGTATTCGATCTCCTGATAGATATGGATGCAACAATGGTTTTGCTTTATCTGCAGTTAAGGAGGTTGCGTCGAAAAATTCTTGCGGAGCAGTTAAAGGTGCATGTGGAGTTGGTATTCTAATGGGGTCCTCGGTTATGGCGAAGTTCAAGCGAGGCTTGGACTTGGATAATATCTGTGGCAGTTGAGCCCATTGGGGGCTATGAAAGAGTAACGGCAGAATTTGAATTTTTACGAAGCGATTGTAATTTGGCTCAAACGTCGAGCCAAGGTGGAGATTGTTAAATATGTCTCAAGTTTGAGTTTATGAATGAAACTGAACCCAAGATAAATTAAAGGAAAGTGGATATTTTGACTTCAAGTGGCTGAATTGTAGAGACCAAGCCATGAATTTGTAGATTACGGAAATCAAATTTCGAATATATTGCACGTTCAAGATAACAATAAAAAGAGGAAAGTCCAAGTTGGACTTGTTGACCGAAGTGTCCAACTTTCCTTTTCTGATTTGAAGTTGGCTGCCATGCATATTATATATATGTTCTCTTTTTTTGCCATAAGAGTGCGTGTGGTTGCTAGAGGGTTTTGTTGATTCGAGCAGAGCAACGTGGTCTTCACGCCATGGAAAACGTGAAGATCTCTTGAAGCACCATTTTCTAAGTGAGCGCTTGATGTAGGTTTCGTCGTTGATTTTTCATTCATGCAATTACATCCGAGAAGAGTTAGTGTTTATAGCCAATTAAATCTTGAGGTAAGATTTGCGTGTAATTCCTCCGTGAGATTGAGAGATTATTTCTTGAGGAATTTCGAGGCTAAACACTACGTGCGTTGTTGGGTGTAATTGGGGTTTGGGAAACACCGAGGGAGTGTTTGAGTGACTTGAGTGTGTAATCTCCCTGTATTGTTTAATCTATAGTGAAATTCGCTGCTACTCTCCCTATGGACGTAGGTCTTTACGACTGAACCACGTAAATCTGGTGTCCAATTTATTTTCTTCATCTATCTATATTATTGTTCAATCGCTCGCCTTTTCGCAACATAAATAATGCATAAAAAATGTGAAATTCACACAAGACGTAAGGTTGAATGCGACGAAATTTTGATTAATACATTTAACCCTAAATTGAAGTGCAAAAAGTCACATGGATCATTAACATTGAAAGGTGATTCATCATTAAGGACAAGATACATGGCACTTTTCAGTTATGAACAGTCAATCGGATGCATGGTTTTTCACATGGTAAATTACTTTCAAATGAGACATGCCATATATTGATACGAAGCTTGTGACGTGCTCTTGACATGTTTAGAAAATCTCAAAACCTAATTTGGCTCTTAAGGAGCTCAAATGAAGATGCTTTCATGAGTTCGTGATTAGCCTTAATCACAGCAAGTATAGTACAAAACATGAGTCATTTTCAATGACTTGACGACATGCTAAAATCATATGAAAAATCCTACAAGTAGAATGCAATGTCATGGTTATTTTCCATGAAGAAACCTAAGTCTAATCTGATTCACACGATCATCCACAAAAATGGCAAAACGGGATGATGCAATTAACGTCACAAAATGCAGCAGCATTACAGTGTTTTCACACACATGATTAACCTAGTAAACGATGATCATTTGGTACGAATTATACCTAGTTAGAAAGCTTGTAATACATACTACAACTTTGATGAAGGATGAGAATCCAATTGGACTTCTTTAAGACCTCATTTCAAAGCAAACATAGATCGAACTCAAGACAGGACAAACTGACCTAAGGACAATTTTTCGAGGTTTTGCTTGACCAAATCAATTCCGAAAATTCTATAAAAAAAAAAATGATATGACCAAGACATTTTTCTATAACTTCTATGAAGAAACCATCTCCAAAATCTCAATATGGAAATCAATAGAAAAATAATAAACAAACAGCACGTCCAAAGTCAGAACATCAAAACAATGCAGAACAACAGCAGAATCATCCAACTTTCGAAACATAATTCAGGTATCAAACGAACTCCATTCAAGGCCTATAGCGTATCAATCGAAGCTCATCAAACCTAGATCATATATCTAGAACAACTCAAGACCAAAAGACGAAGTTGACTACCTCAGACCGGCCTTAACAGAAGGTCACATACCAATATGCGATTTTTGCAAAACATGGTAAATCAAGAACAGTCATGTTTAAACTCAACTTCAATCAACATAACCTCGTCACATATCAACGTATAGCATCCAATTATTCAAATTTGAGTATAAAATACAATCCTAGGTTCGAATCCTAGCCCCTATTGGCTAGTTCAATCTCACTTCATTGGATTCACATTTAGATTCATTACCTTTTACGATTTCATCAATTCTAACGTGATCAATCGATGATGGAAACTTCTAATTGTCTCATAAATTTCAAGGACTGCTGGATGGACACCATGGACTCACCAAAGAGTTGGATCAAGTGGTTGAACCGCTGGTTCATGTGGTTGAAAGAGACCGGTCCAATTCGGACCAGTTTCATTACCAAAGAAGGATTAGGCCACCAAAGTAATTATGGTGGCTATTCGACCAAATCCCGACCACCAGAGGCTTCGAGATCAGCTACGAGGGAATTGGCAATAGTTAGACTACCAAAGAAGGTCGATGGACCGCCGATTTGGCCTAGGGAAGTCACTGAAGGATCCACCAGCATCCATGCTGGTACTTGAACTCGGTTTGTGGACTAACTTGGGCATGATGATCGAATGGTCGCCGAGAGGAATGCAGGCGCCGATCGACGCTAGCAAGGGGAGAGGAAGATCAGAGGATGGAGTAGTAGTGATCAGTAGTGATGAGACCACCAGCGTGGAGCTATACTTCAGTGAATGACAGTTGCACGTGACGGAGGAGAGAAGAGAGAGAAATAGCGGGAAAGGGAGTGAGAGAGAGAGAGAGAGAGAGAGAGAGAGAATTTTGAGAGACATTTTTTTTGGTGTTTTGATCTATAAAATGAATAAATGAGAGCCCCCTTAAGGTTTTGGAGGGAAAAACCTTATATAGTCTTCATTTAAAATCAAATCTCAATCGCTCATTAGGGGTTAATACTAATCAAAATGTGTTGCATGATTTTTCGGGTGGTGTCGATGAGCAAAAACTAGGAGTTTAAACTCAAATTGTAATTAAAGCCTAATTATGGGCAATTTCGTAATTTCATGAAATTCAAGGGTATTTTCGCAAAATCTTAAAAACTAAGGGGCATAAGGACGAAATACACACAACGAGGAGTTGACAAGCAATTGCTGGCCTCTAAGAATCAACTGGTAAATGGCCAAACCAGCCTCCTTCGCCAACGGTCTGTTGGACCAATCGAACTAGTTCCAATCAATGCAACCGGTTATTGATCAGTTTAGGCTAGTCGACCCTTGGGGGGCTAAATTTTATGCAATTTAGTGTCTCATTGACTAAATTGAAAGGGAAACTTACTCAACCTAAGGAAAATTATTCAATTCTAAAGATATTAGGCCAATTAAAACATATAAGTATGATCCATTGATTTTCTATTGACCTAATTACTTGATTATCATAAAAAGTAGTAGACCCGAACCATGGGTATACATAATTGGACATTATAGGCCAAATCAGACAATTTCACGTAATTTCTTTATCAAAATTGCAAATTAATCAAAATTCAATTCAATTAATATTGCGATACACATATTCAACTAATTGCCCATGTTTAAGATAACCTATCACATCCAAATTAACTTCGAATTGATGTCACAACTCTTATGCTAAAAATGAATCGAGGTTTAATAATGAAATTGAATCATGATTCAGGAAAGTAAATCTTAGTCTCAAATGGGTCAACTTGAATTTCTTTAATTGAAACTCATTAACTTAGTTTTCTTATATTCAAGAAGGTTGAATTCCTCCAATTGGAAAGTTCTCAAGTGAATATCTTAAAATGGACCCTGGACTCGGACTTATTTCAATAAAATGAGTTGAATGGAAGCATCCGTTCATAAATCATGAAGAACTGATTTGGACCCCTAATTAGAGCTAAAAGTGGCAATTCGCAATTCGGCACAACTGTTATTGAAACTGAGTACAAGTGAATGAAAAATAGTCCCTGAATCAAATGTCGTAAAGGAACTAGACCTAATTATGACTAAAATGAAAATAATTTTATTTTTGGCCGATTTCGAACCTAAAACTGGAAAATTCAAAAAGCAAAGTTCTTAATTGATTTTTGCAAAATTTTCAACACCAAAATCAAATTGATACTAAAATAAAGTGTTTTGTGGATTTTTTATTTTTTCAATTTATTTGGTTAAATGTTTGACCAAAAGTCAACCATTTAGCTTATTTTTCCTAAAATATTGATTTTTGTATCAAATCTTTAAAAAAAATTAAAATTAATTTGGTTAAAGTGAAATTAAGACTATTTAGGATCTTTTTGTGCAAAAAAACTAACTTTTGACATTTTGGGTTTTCAATGAGAATGGATAGGAAATTGTCTAAAAATGACAGAGAAAATAAATAAATAAATAAATAAACGACACTTTTGGTTGAGAAATGGGCTCCATCACGATCGAAGACGTTAATCTTGATTTTTTTAATCTTTAATGACACGTCAGCTTAAAATAATGTGTCAATAGTTACAAGCTTAAACAGTAGTAAAATAGGATAGTAGGCCCAAACATCTCATGGGTCATCCCATCACAAATCAACTCACTCATTAAGATGAACAGTATTTTAGTAATTTCAATATACCAACTTCTTAAAAAGTGCATCTAGGACACCTACGAAGCATGCTTAACGAGGAAATGTTAACTTTTCGAAACATTGATTATGTATATCATTAGAGCAGTCAATGCAACCAGAATTACACTTTTCCCTCATTTAGTCACTGAGAAAGTGCCTCAAAACAACCCTTTAACAAAATCCATATTAGATAAGCTGTTTAATCGGGTTTTAATATATGAGCTGTATATATAAACCGGCTTCATACACTCCACTTAATTCTACCTATTGGGCTGATTATTAAGGCATTTACATAAATAAGGCCAATTATTAAGGGACAAGCTGTAGATGGTCAATAGCACCCTTCATGTCAAGGCGCGCGCCCCATCTTTACCAAGATCTTTCGGAATAACCATTTCTTTTGACTTTGTCAATAAAGTTGATCGAATCAGAAGGAAAATGCTGATGAGAAATGTCCATTTTCGCAAGGCGCTTTCAAAAGACTAACAAAGGGGAAAACATCTCTTTTGCCTTTTCCAAAACTTTCAAAAACCACAGATCTGTATCTCGGGGTTGGTCCATTATAAATCCCTCCAAAGCATCTTTGTTAGTTCTTTACCTTATGATCCGTATCCCAACTTTTGAAGCCCATCAAGTTGCTCCTTTTGTCTTGTTCCTTCTCTTATAAACTTGAATAGGAGAATGTGTAGACCTATATCTCTACACTGCACGTGCATTTGGCTGATCACGGGCGATACCCAAGAAAATGACAAAAAAAAAAAGGAACTTGATAGAATGGTGTACATGTTGTGGATGTTGAACTAGGGTTATGGTTCTTTCGGCAAGAGACTGGTAAAAAATCTTTTGCAAAACAATAAAAGAAAGATTAGGCAATACTATTTTACTATTACCAGGCTAAGTGCTCTCGTTTTTTAGGGTAGGCAGAATTTTCATTGTCTATCACGCGGAAATTGAATATATTGTCTGATTAAAAGATATTCACCGTAAGGTAATTAGAAACGGTAATAAAAATATTTTTAAAAAATTACCAGGATCACATTACTTATACGCACTTTAGCGGTACCTTACTCCATGGGCCGTGATGTACAAAATATGCTTCAAGCAATGAACATATACTTATCATATTCAACGTAAAATTTCAAATAATTTTAGCTGCTTTATTTGAATGAATTCCAATACTTATCATATCCACTATTTTCCCCGGTACTTTACCTCTGTTTGTGTAGAAACTTTACTAAAACAGACATTCTTTCTTGCTTGCTGTCATCACTGCCTCACAGAGCTTTCCTTTCTCGTAATGTTTATTAATTGCATTTATGGACATGCACGATCAAGGAGGGGTCAGATCATTAAGTAGGAAAGAACAACAGAAAAAATCAAAACTCCCGGTCAAACTTTACTTGTGTTAGGATTTTAGTAGAAAATGGATAAGAAAAGCCGTAAGCGAGCGGTGGGTTTTTCTGTGGCAAAACTGGGAAAGCACGTCACAGTTTCTTCTTATTATCTACCAGTCAAGCGCTCTCTCTCTCTTTCTCTCTCTCTCTAGGCTTTTATCTAGAGCAAGGGAAAGAGACATTGAAATGAGAGAAAAGAAAAGGGAAAGGCGAGAGAGAGAGAGAGAGAGAGAGAGAGAGAGAGAGAGATGGATCCAAAGAGAGTTTTTGAAGACACCGATCAGGCACTTAAAGTAGGAAAAAGCAGAGGTTTTTTCCTCTGATGAAGAAGAAGTATGGAAGCCCCTCTTGATGGGTACATCTCACAACCTTCGTATCTTTTGTTTTTTTTTTTTTTTGTTTGCCCCTCTTTACTCAGTGTTTTTTCCCCATATGTCGCTTTCATCGATTAACCCACCCTCTGAAGTATTCCGTCTTCTCCTTCTTCCCTCTCCTTGACTCCTTGACTGACAGTTCAGGGAAAACAAGAAATGCAAAAGCCCAAAAAAAAAAGGGAGATCAACAATCATAATAACTTCATCAAGTGACATGATAACCTTTCTTTTCGTAATCATAGCAGCCACACTTTTTTTTGAAGATTTTTCTTTCGGTCGATGTTTTTTTTTTTTTAATTAAAAAATGGTTATGTTCTGTTGCATTTTTTCCCCTCTTTTTATGAATTCCTAATGAGATTTTGAGGTTTGAATCATCATTCGTTTGCGTCTGGCTGGTGGTACTGTATTTTCTCTTTTCTTAAGCAGCTTCCGTATAGAGATAAAGGAAAACATTTTCACCCTCCAGAGTCAGTGTCGTGTACGTATCACCACATTAATGGGACTTGAAGCAAGAGAAAGCCCTAGAGCCCAAAAGGAAATCGTCAACAACGAAAGACATGGCCCCTGTCAATTGTGACCCTCTTCAGCTTTTTTATCGATAGAACTGAAGCCGTAGCCCTCAATGACCTCTCTTTCTCTCTCTCGCCCACACACATATTCATGTCACTGAATATTCAGGTATCAAATTCAATAAGGATAGATGAATGACAGGAGAGACCACGGATGCAAGCAAAAGATCAGTGATGTTAAAAGTTAAGCTTGGACTTAAAGCTTTTGATCATGTCACTCTAATCAAAATATAGCCCACCTGTATTAAATGGCTAGGAGGGGAAAAAGATATGTACAGATCACAAACACCCATAACGCACGCACACACATAACTCTCATCGATATATATCTGACTCTGAGGGCAAGAAGATAATTAAAGCAAAAAAAAAAAAAAAAGAAGGGGAAAAAAAAGAGAGAAAAGAAAACCTCTTCAAAAATAACAAAAAGGAAAAAGAAAAGACAAGAAACCTCAGCCTCAGCTTCTTCAAATAATGCAGGAAAAACTGATCATCATATCATAATCATCCCGAGAACCTTAACAAGTCGAAGGAGGCATAAGATTCAACCCTAAGTCGTCCTTCTCCAACACCAAACGAGCCTTGTTGGTCTCCATGTAACCCACTGGACTCGAGTTATACTCTGGGTGCAGCCGCTTCTTCGACAGAAGGGGCACACCGAAGAGCTTCATCTTGTTCATGACCGGCGGATCTTCAAGAATCGTTAGAGAGCTCTGTGTTACGTTGCTGTTACTACGGACGACCGGCTTGACGTGATTGGTAACGACACAACTATTGTTGTTGGGAGCCGCAATGGCATTGGCGTAATTATTGTAACCAAGGAGTTGGTTCGAGGGTTTTTGCACCATCGAAGGCGGCGACCACGAGTAAGTGCTGGGAGCGACAGGCTTCACGTGGTTCTGGACGAAGTAGATGATGTCATTGTAGAGCTTCTTCATGTGCGCGAGCTCGGACATGAGCATGTTGTTGCTCCTCCGCAGCCTCTCGTTGTCCTCGGATAGGGCAGTGACTGCGGAGCTGTTGTAATTGGCGGCGCTCGCAACAGGCCCCACACTGTTGTTGTGGCCTCCACACCCGCTTCGGGGAGAAGAGAGCGGTGGTGGAGGGGGAGGGGGCGGCGAGTCGCACCAGTGGGAGGAATGCTGGTCGTCGGAGTCGGAGGGAGAGATGCTGAGGCGGCTTGAGAAAGGGAAGAAGGCCGGAGTGGGGCCGCTAAGCGGGGAGGCGGAGTGCGGGTGGTGGTGGGTGAGTTGGGGTTGGGCGGTCTTGCGGCGGTGAATCTCGCAGAGTAAATGCTTCTCCCCCTTCCTGAAGAACTCGTTGGCGAATTCCCACCTGTCTGGTACTATCTTCCTAAAACCCTAGTTCATCAAGAGTCCAACAAAAGGCAAAAAAAAAATCAGCCATAGAAATAAGACACAAGTGAATGTGGCAGCTAAATCGTAATAAAACACTAACAAAAGGACTACTGATTGAATCCGGTTCACAAACGGGTTTTAAAATGAACAAAAAAATATATGTGGGTGAGAGAGAGAGAGAGAGAGAGAGAGAGAGAGAGAGAGAGAGAGAGAGAGAGAGAGAGAGGACTTGCACAAATTTGTCTCTTTCACAGACAGACAGAGAGATGTAAGAACTGAAGAAAAAGCGACAAAGAAGAAGAAGAGCACCCATGTGAGTGCAATAAAAACCCATGTCAAGAAACTGTTGAGTCGTGAGTGCAACAAAAACCCATGTCAAGAAATTGCCCAGTAAACTTGGGTAATGAAGTCTTGCATTGCCAATCTGATATGAAACAGCGGGAGCCTTTATCAAGAAAATATGAGGTAACAAAGATTGTTTGGTTGGAGAATTGCTTAAGTTAATCATCAGGACACACAGGAGTGCAGAGACATGGCAAAGACGGAAACCTACATAGGTGTTGAGCTGGCGGACGAAGCTGGAGAAGTTATTGTGCTTAAAGTAGTTCGGGAGGAGGTCGCGGGCGAACTCGGGGGGACGCCACACGACGAAGGTGGAGTCATCGTCTCCCCACGAGACGATGTGGTCGGTGGAGGGGTCGTCCACCAGCTGGTACGTCTTCGTCAGGAACGGCGCCGGCACCGCCTTCTGTGCCTCCACCGCCACCAGCAAGCCCTCCCCGCACTTGTCCACCATAAGTTGCGCCATCCCTTCTTATTCTATCTCCTCTATCACTAACCCTTCTTCTTTCTTCTCCTTTGAGAGAGAGAGAGAGAGAGGGACTTGGTTTGGTTTGGTCCGGGGAGGTGGAGGAGGAGGGAGGGTGATGATACTGAGAGAGTGACTTTGGAAGATCGAAAATGGGGGAACGGAGATAGAGAGAGGGGAGAGGATTTTGTTCGGGGGAAGTGCAGGAGAGGGGAGGATGAGAGTGAGTGTGACTTTCGGAAGATAAAAATAGGGAGAGAGAGAGAGAGAGAGAGAGAGAGAGATTAATAAAGATAAAAATAAGGAGAGACAAGGAGACGCTGCAAAGTAAATGCCACTTATAACTAGTCCTATTCAAACAATTAATTCGTTTATGTCTATGGTATTTTACGAACCAATTTGATAAATCCATTGGGATTTCATCTTTAGATCCATCAACGGTAAAGAAAGAGTTCTATTTTCGAGCACAAATATTATCGTATTCCACCCACAAAAATAACTCACAATAGCCAAAGTTCTATAACCTTCTAATTAATCGCATTTTTATGGACCCTAATTTTAAGTGGTTGGTTTTTATTTCTCTCAGCATTAATATGGCTTCTAGTCATGGAATTCATTTTTCATTCAAGCGACGTCAAATCAAGCTGCATTGCTTGCGGTTGTTTAACGTGAAAAATAGACATGATATTTTTTAGTCTCGACTGTTCATGCGAGCAACAGCAACATTATTTTTAGAATAGTCCTAGTTTTGACTTATTATTTTCAGGTAGGAGGCCTATCCTTTCAAGGTTAATGGGAAGGAAGAAAGAAAACGAGCATGCTATATTATTATTTATAGAGGGATTTAACTCCTCGGTTGAGGAGAGAGAGAAGGGAATATGTGTCTGTCTGTCTCTATAGGACTGCTATTAAGGGCATTTCAAGACAAACCCGTGACTCTCTCTCTCTCTCTCTCTCTCTCTCTCTCTCTCTCTCTCTCTCTCTCTCTCTCTCTCTCTAGGCTCTGACATGGATCCCGCGCATACCCACTTAAAATCAATCACAAGGACTATGGTGTACCCTAGTCTCTATTCGGGGAAATTTGTCTCTTCCACTTCCATCTCCCCTCCTTTGAACAAGAGAAATCGTCGCATCGAGCAAAATCAACTAAGATGAAAGAAGACATTCTTTCTTTCAATGATTTATGATGTAGATTTTGCTAGCATTTTTATGTCTAATAATTTTGTTGGAGTGAATTTAAGTTGTATCCATAAGTTCAAACATTTCTTAATTATATGTAAAACTGAAAAAATAATACCACAAGTTCTTAGTAAGGTCTAAAAGTGCTCAATAAAAGTATTTTATCTATGAGGTAGCTTGATAAAAGGTATACTAGTTTACTCATCATTTTCATGTAAAGCTATAGATAGGGGATCGAATAGGATAGTCTCATCTTTTTGTTCATAATATATACCCATTAAGTTGTGTTCATAATGCGTTGGCTAAACATTATCTAATCATTACCAATGATAATCAAGAATTTGTTACAACTCGCATTTTCCTATCTCGGATGATATGGTTCATCAAACTCTAGGGTTTTCACATGTCCCACATGCTAAATTGGGTTACCCACTTCCAAGGGCGATTTTGAACTCTGATTTTAGGTCATATTCGAATTGTCACCGGTGACCTAGGTTGTGCATGAGTCCTTCCTCCATAGCCACTTCCCAGAAGGGAGACAGATTGTAAAGGAGTTCAAAAGGGCAATCTCGTCATGCCATGTGAACTACTCTCACATGGAAATCTGATATCGATTCGCCTATTTAAGTGGAAGAAAGAAATAAGACGAAGCTTCACTTCACGCCAAACCACAGTGTGTGTCTGTCCTTTTCTGCAGAATTTGTAGCTTAGCCTTTGTTCTTTTAATACAACCAACCATCTCTCTCTCTCTCTCTCTCTCTCTCTCTCTCTCTCTCTCTCTAGTCTCTAGTCTCTTCCCAATTTCGAATCCCATCGTTTTCTACTACGAAACACAACACACTCACTAGATCAAACAGTCTGAAATAATAAGGTAAAGGATACATCGAACTACGTGATGGGATTTAAAGCCTGTTTCTGTGTGGCGACATTTCTTCTCTTCTTCTCCTTCTCCTTCCAATTCTTCTCTCTCTCTCTCTCTCTCTCTCTCTCTCTCTCTCTCTCTCTCTCTCTAGACAATATTCCAAACTTCAATATCATCATGTGTACGCAACACATGGTCTCTGGCCACTACTGACTTTACTCACTAACTTATAAAAGCTACCTCACCTCTCTAGCTTCTATTTCTTTCCTTTTTCTATGTTTATTTTGTTGTTTTTCCTTACAATATTTTGGTGGGTCGTAATCTATTTCCCTTTTTGATGTGAAATGGTGGGTTATAATCTGCAGACTTCTTTGAGACTACAACTTTGGCTCTTGTCGACTCGGCTTTCTAATTTTTTGCTGATCTGTATCAGGTGACTGCATTATTGGCCCCAAAAGTTCCCTATCATCTGAAAAATGTCACAGCTTTTCTAATGTGTATGCGAACTTCGCTTTTTAATGCCCCAAGAAAATATTTTGTTTTTATATATGATGAATAGGGTGTGTGAAGTTTTCTTGATATCTACCCTAGGGCCTCCTTTCCCTTTCACTTCCCCCCCTTATTTCAAGGAGAGGCATGGTTTTTTTCAATGCCTTTTAACATTAAATGATGACCTCTTTTATGACTAAATTGTGCTTCGCCTATGGAATAAGTCGTAAAAAGAAAGGGAAAAAATAAAGGAAATAGCAAAGGATAATCAAAAGGTAGCCCAGTTATTTCTCACTTCTAAAAGTTCCATAAATAGAATATGATAATGCTCGAGACTCTCATTGGAATGAGTGGTTATGTGAGGGATCCTATAAAAGTGAGAAAACAAAAGATTCATTGGTGATTACTAAGTGACAAGAAGCGAGGGTAGGGACGGAAGACAAAGCCCCGAAAGTGAAACAATAGGAAAATGATGACTAATTATTTCACATAGATACTCATCTGATTATTATGATAATGTCTATGATGCTCATTATTTTTCGGATAAAGTTTGAGGTGCCCCATTTCCCCCACACCATATAATTTCTCACTCATCATTTTATCGATTGTCTCGAACTAGAAATGAATATTTCTACGCATTTTGGATCTTCTCTTAGAAGCTTTTGAGAATCTTATCCAAGAAGCCAACACATCTTAACTTTCCAAAAGCATAATATTATACACCATGATTGTTCAAATTTGGGGACTTCGGAAATAGACCCATTTTTTTTCTAGTTATTATCCAAACCCTCATTTTTTTGAAAAAATTCTCTTAAAGAGAAATCAAAAAGTGGGCTTTTACCTGTGTATAATCTTTTCATCAGAAGTCTGCTCGTGAAAGTAATATTTCTCTTCTCCCAAACACAAAATAATATTCTCTCGGAAGGCTTATAGTTTATGTCCATCGTGATTGCACATTTCGAAGTTTTTCAGATAAATAATACTGCAAAGGGGCGTTAAACAATTAGTAGATGGAACGTATCTACCAAAAATGGTATAATTCATGCGATTTTATCATCATATTTGTTAAAAATATGCTTTATTTATTTGGTCTGAAATTACCAAAAAAAAAAATGCTTTTTAAGATGAAAATAAAAAGTATCCTCAAACTGTGCTCTTTTATATGATTTTTAATGTAAACCTTCTGAACTTCTACTTCCCTTTGTTCTTGTTCACACCTTCTTCCCCTCCTGTACTCTGCGCAAATGTGCAGCGGCTGACAAGGGGACAGTCCTGTTTATTGTTCATCGCCCTTGTTTGCCATTCTCGTGATTCCTATTTTGTTCTTTTCCTATGAGAAAACCATATATATAATTTTTCTTTTAATTTTTATCATAAAACCTTCTGTTCATGTTACATGTTCTCATGTTAATTTGGGAATATCTTCCATGTTCTCCCCCTCAAAAAACCAGTGCAGATGCTCCCACGAGGACACTTCTTCAGTTCCAAGGAAAAATACAATTTGTTTAAATTTGTGTGAATTAATAAAGCAAAAGTTCAAGAAATCCACTAGGTAATTGTAACTATGAAAAGAAAAAGGTTGTTCTTTGGTTTTTCTAATTCAGCTGTGTCTGATTCTTGCCATCAAATTTTTATTCAAATCTAAAAGTGAAGTACAGGCCTGCTGACTGTTTCTCATATACATTTTAAAGGGCCCCATTACTCTATTTAATATTAAATCATGTCTTCATGAATTAGTTTAACTTTTTAAAACAATTAGCAGTAGTCCTACAAAATTTTAATTGAGATCTATCTGAAGTCTTTCCAGGTCCCTTATTTGCCTCATCTATTATACTTTAGTATTAGTGAAAGAAAGTCTAATATTCATGCAAGGGTATCATAGTTTCATAAATCAATTTAAGCTTTTTAGAGCAATTGATGGTGGTCCTACAAAACTTGAAAAATAAACAAGCAATAAACAACGTATTCCAGATGATTATATTTTGGACAAGTTTAGTTCTAGTCATTCAAAGATTGAGAGTGGTAAAATTATAGCTAGTCAAGTTTTAAACTGACTAGAAAGCTGATTAAGCGAGAATCGTAGTTGTGATGCAATCTCGACTTGGTATAAAGAGGAACAATAATACTTTCATTGACCATAGAGATAATATGGACACAAGTCAATTCGAGCAAGACAAATATTTAAGGATATATAGCCATTTTATTGCTTTGAATAATAGGCAGTGAGTGTAGTAATTGCAAATGTGAAGGTTTTGAATGATTGTGCACTATAAGTTCTTAATCTTCTTACGAAAGGCAAAGAATCTTGTCACAAAGCTTTTTGCTTCTTTGAGTGTATAATAGTAAAATATGTCTAAATTGCAATTGCACTTGAGAGTGAGGGAGAGGGAGAGGATCAGCCTTTCTTTTTCTAGATTTCCATAGTTGTGGAGTACTGTTGTGGACCTTTTTTTTTCTCTCTCCCCCCTCTTACAAGTTGTCAGCAACTTCACACAGATCCTTACCGAGCCCACCACAATCACCCACCAAGTAAAATAACTCCAAAAGGCATTCACAAACAACCTCTCTCTCTCTCTCTCTCTCTCTCTCTCTCTCTCTCTCTCTCTCTCTCTCCAGAGAGAAGCACGAAGATTCTATTCTAGTTTCTAAAACCAAGTGAAAAGTGAACCCCACCAACACACACCCTCCCCTCACATGACCCTTTCAAATTTTTATCTCACTAAAATCCAGTAAACTGGCAAAAACACTATTTTAAATACACATGCATCTCCCTACGCGAGACTTTCAAGGAGAGACAGCTTAAAACACAGAGCGAATACAGATAAGAATATACGCCAACGTTTTCTTCTTTATAAGAAAAAGGAAAGGTTGATGGATATCCTTCTCTCTCTCTCTCTCTCTCTCTCTCTCTCTCTCTCTCTCTCTCTCTCTCTCTCTCTCTCTCTCTCTCTCTCTGTGATTATTTAAACGCTCCTCTAAAGTATGGAAGAATCAAAGACCCTTCATTCTAAAACGACAAGCTACAAAGGTTTCTTTCTTCTCTCTGTCTCTTCTCGCACTCTCTTTTGTCCTTATCACTGCACGGCGAGGAACACAATACCACCACCCAACATCTTCATGCCATTTAAAAGACGAAAAAATTGCTCAAAAGAAAAGGTTATTTTAGGAGACTCTGTTCCAGATGCATGTGCACAAGAAACAGCTCAAAAAGAACACAAAACCCTCTCTCTCTCTCTCTCTCTCTCTCTCTCTCTCTCTCTCTCTCTCTCTCTCTCTCTCTCCCCCCATCCATCTAAATCTATGTCTAGCCTGCTAGTGTATAATTGAATATAAGCTGGTTTGGTCAAAGAGGTTTCAAACTATTCTCTCTGCAGCAATTTGGTCGTTGCTAGTGTCACGAGGGCTTATGATATATGGATCCCACGAGGAAATGGCATTCTGATTTTAATGGACTGGAAAATAATAAAACACCCCTTCATTATTATACTTTGTCTTTCTGGGGCATTTCATGCAGCGATTGATATATGTTAGGGTTTGTCCTTTGGTGTGGACGATGAGATTGGCATTTTATGTCCCTGCGCATAAAGCCACCACCTTTACCATGTCAGAAATTACTAAAGGGTTGGTCTCAGATCACAAGATATGCCACCGCTCACAGATTATATAAACCATCCTCTCCCTATGCACATTTGTCTTGAGATTGAGACTTCTTGTGATAAATATTATTTACGGTGAATAGAGTTTGTACAAAGGTTAGAATTAAGACCCTCTCATTTTTCAGAAAATATTGATAAAATGATTATAAGTTTGTACTAAATTTAAGGGGTCCAAATTTATGGTTCCATTTTTATTTTATTTCTTTCTTTTTTCCTTTTTCCCCTTCTTCTCTTCTTCCCCAATTCTACATTGGTTTATATCCATCCCATTCGTTGCCACTCCAATGTCACCGCCATTCGACCAAAAAAAAAGTCGCTGCCAAACTCAGTCTATACTACCAGATCACCACCTGCCACGTCCAGTGGTACAAGCAATAAAATATATATATATATGACATAACACGATACCTTCTAATTGCGAAGGGGCGGAATAACATATAGATACAAAATATAACAAAATGTTGTCACAAATAAATGATGTTAGACGATCGTTACATAATTGTATATGACATTATAGCCCATATTTGACAAATAACGATATTAGAGGATTATCAAAAAACTACGTTGAGTGGAGTCGGCTCCAGTATAGGACAACTTCTATCACTGAACCATCTAGGGAAAACCCAATCAAGATGAAAAGCTACGTTTAATATGATGAATAAGTGATATTAAATGTGTATGTGCTCTGACTCTTCGAAAAATAAGGCAATTTTGATGAACTTTTAAACAATCCAGAAAATACCATCAACATATAGTGTATCCAATAGAATTTGCCAACGCATTAGATTCTTTATTAATCATCTATTGGCGTCCTGATAATTTTGTCTATATTCTAAATTTGTTTGTTTATCAACATTACTATTCCAAAACATGTTTTTAGAACGGCAACAAGTTTAACGTATAATTAGGATCACACTTGAAGATACCTCTTATTGAAACTTTATTGTAATTTGTAAACAATAACTCATGCTGTTCTTAGATTAATATCATGGGGCCGTGTTGCTAGCCACTCCTCGAGGCCAAGGACAGGGATTTTCCTGATCTCGCCAAATGGTGTCCATTGCCAATATTTCGCTATTGCGGCATGAATGTTTATCTAACGTATTAAATATTGAAATGACGATAGTAACCCATGATCATGGTACAATCAAATAATAATGAACAAAGTTGGGAACAATGATTAACGTGAAGCACCAATAAATGCAAAATATATGAACAATCAATAATCGGCAACAAAATTTTCGCAAGAAAGGAAGGAGAATGTTTATGTTTTAATTCTGAAAAATAAAAGAGAATTCCAGATATGCAGTTTTTGTAAAAGAAATACTATGAAACTCCTTGTTGCATATTTTGGCAAGATACCCAACATCTCTGCGATACGTTATCATGGGCAATGAAATATCCATCGATTCTTGTCAAAATAAAAGATAGACATTAAATGGCCACCGAAAAGAGAAGGGACGATTCCGTAAATCTTGGAATTTGAAGATGATCTTGAATAAATCACCTTTAACTATGTATGAGTAGAGAGGACTAACAGGAGGAGAGAAACGAAGCCATTTTACTCTAAAGAATATTTCACATATAAGTTGCCCACGTTTTTCACGACAAGTCAATGACACAAAGATGATAAGCCTACATGATAAGGTTTGGATCAAAATAGAATCCGCGAAAACTCTAGCAAAGAATTTAATCAATGTGAATATTTATTTTTAAATGATCTGCATAGTTCATTCTATTTCTCTTGCTATAATTTGCAACGACACCAACATGAATAATGTGATAAATATAGTCTTACACCCGTGCAACATACGTGCATCTTGGTAGTGTTGAGATAAAATGCAACCCATTCACGCTTCAAATTTGTAAATAGATTTTTCAAAATCAGGTGGTTTTGTGTCTTCTTTTTTTTTTTTTTCATATTTCATGCGTACTAAGAAGATTGCCTGAAAATGACATTACAAATACGAGAAGTTTGTGGAGATTAAGCGTCTAACGATATTCTTCCATTGGTGGTCACAACAGGACATATGTACAACCCAATTAAAAATTTTGGATGATGTAAGGTGAGGCACATCCACTAGAACCATAGTGTGAATAGTGCTTCGATAAGTCGTGATAATAAGCTATTTAAAGGGGATGCAAAGGACCGTACGCAATACATAATCTTTTCCTAAATTCCTTCCTTAATCCCCCCATATCGAATGATAAGGGAGGATTGTTATCATCCATATTTATCCCGATGAATGCACATTTTGTGTTCAATATAAGGAGAATAATATAGAAGACAATTTTGTCCAAATTTAATGATATCTCAATCTAGTAGTTCTTGGAGAACTTCTTTACAAGCCGCTTCCGTACGAGAAAGTTGTCAATGTGTAATTAGTCCACTTGCCAAAGTTCCTTTTCTTCTCTTCGTCTTTGGGCGTCCAAAGCAACCGCCAAAAGTTGATTCTTGAATTTTCAGGACACTACAACCTTGCTGGGGAATTTGGATCTTGCCATTGTCCAAGTTATGTCTAACTTCTCAACATTTTTCAAAAATTTGGGAAACAAAAATATTTAAGAAGTTTGATACCAAATTTGGGCGATTCGGGCAAATGGGTACGTGTGGGTCGTGAATTACAAAATATAAGAAAGTATGAAGTTAGGCATTAAAGGGTGACCCAGACCAAGGCAAGAGTACGCAAAAGATAAAACAATTTATTAGACAAAGTTGTGGTTTTGCATATTTTAAGAAAATTAAAGGGGAAAGTAGGGTTTCATTCCATGCAAAAGTTATAGTCGTCGAGTAAAGAACGAAAGACTCTAGAAAGCAGCTTCCTCTAAGCGTAATCTATCTTGCATGGGTTCAAAAGTGTTTCTTTATCACTAAAAAAAGGGCATTTGCATGGACTATAGTTTCTTATCAACAAAAGAATAGGAGGAAAGAAAATTTTAAAGCTCATTTTAACCTAACTTTAGAGATTTCATTAAAAGGGGAGAACAACAAGAGACGTCTTTCCTCCATTATCTTTTCCTTTGTTTGTGCTTTCCTTTTTCCTTTCCTTTCCTTTCCTTTTCTTTTCTTTTCTTTTCTTTTCTTTTCCCCTTCTTTCCAAAGCCATCAATCCAACATTCAACTTCTACGTTAAAAAGAAACCCTAATACTATCAACATGAGACAGGATGTGACATACCCATGAAAGAATTAGCCGTATATTCTACGAAACACTGCCTACACTTTAAAAAGGAAAAAAAGAAGAAGATAGAAAGAGATGTTCCAATTTGTATGATCTCCCTTTTTGATGTGATATGGGAGCTGGACCCATCAATCCCACTAGTAAAAACAACCCCCCTTTTCTTGATCGGTGCGATGATCAAGAACATGGCCGACCTAGCATGCATAAATCAAGAGTGGGACCCGAGTTCGAAGTTTTGGTACTACACAATGTCTTCTTTAATGTTATGACCTGAACATGATTAACCAATAAAGTGTGGTCACCGAATGTCAAAAAAGACACAAATAGAAATGGTGGGTTTCTTATGTGTTCTAATTTTCTGTCCTCCTTTTTCTTTTTTAACTTTTGTTTTCTCTCTTCATGGGGGTAGAGAAGAAGGGAACATAAAAGGCTGTTGGATCACATGCACATCACATTCTTTTTTCTTACCCCTTCTTCTCCTTCTCTTCTTTTGATACTGTGGCTTGATAAAAACGTTAAAGAAAAGGAGGGCAAAAAAATAAAGGTTGTTTTTCTAGGGGGGGAAAAGAAGAGATCGAAAGAAAAAAAAATCCAAAGGAGTCCCCCACGTTTCAAGGCTGCTTCTGCAACTCCTCAATCCAAGGGATTCCGTGTGATGATCAAGACCGAGTGGGTCCCTCCATCATCTTCAACACTATCATTTCATGCATGTTTTAATCTGATGACCCACCGCTCTCTCTCTCTCTCTCTCTCTCTCTCTCTCTCTCTCTCTCTCTCCCTGTCTCTCTCTCTCTGTGGGGCTAAAGTGGCAAATTCTCTCCATTTTCTTTTTCACTTGATGATGTGGTTGATATAGGGAAGTGGGGATGAGGTCTCATTGAAATTTGTTGGGGGAATTATCATATAAATGATCAGATAGTGATCGGTTTATTATTCTGCATTTATCATGGAATCATAATTTGCTGTGTTCCTTAGATCCAGGCGGTGTCCAGGAATCTAAACTGATTTTTGTCTATTTATTTTCTCAAGATTAAGGATTTTGTAACGTTATAGAATTCAGGTAATGATGATGGAAATATTATTGCCAACTAATTATCCACTGAGGAAAAAACCCTTTTTGGCAATTCAATCATGTCAGACAAAAAGTGTGTCTGTGCGAGTTGATGCAGATCATTCAACCACAGCGCACAAACTGGACATTCCACGATCTGCATCTCTCTCTCTCTCTCTCTCTCTCTCTCTCTCTCTCTCTCTCTCTCTCTCTCTGCTCTGGGATGAGAATAATCAGGACTCTGCCTTTGCCAAAGCAAAAAGAAGGGATTTGTATGTTCCATCCCACGCGCGCCCAATGCTCGTAAGCATCCACGTTCGATCACATTGGACCAAATTTCAATCATGTGCACAGTGAACATGTTTATGTGAGCAAATGGTCATGGCCAGCAAATCCCAAGACAATGATACATTTGAAAATCGGTGGTAAAAATGATAGGTTTTGTTAATGATTAGTCAATTTATATAAGCATCAATCATCTAATTTTGCGGGGAAAATAACTGACTTCAACTACTGGTCAAGTACAACAAGGTCTTTGATTGCATGGATAATACTTGTATGATCTTAATCTATGATTGATATGATTAACATTTTAGGGATAAATTCAACTATGATGAGATAACGGATAACCCACTTACTTTTTTACGAGGACCAAGTGTGTAAATCGCTAGTGTGATTATATGCGTACAGGAGAGGATTTCATGACATAACAATAAAGCCATCGATGTCTATAGTATCAATTAGTGGGCGGTCAAAGATCAACATGTGCACTAGTTGAGTTCGGAGGAGTTGGAAATGTTTCGTGGGATGTGCGGACATTTGAGAAAAGAAAAAATTAGAAGCTATCCGAGGAAATGTTCAGCCTCAATTGAGGGGATAAGAGAAGCTTATCGTCCGTGATTTTGATATGTTGAACGATTATCTACTGATGCACCCGTTAGAAGATGTGATCATACGATGGATACTGTGGGTTAAAAGGATGGGGAAGATGGAAAACAACATAAAATGAGATCATGTGAAAAGATATGAAATATTCTAAATGATTCGATACAAAATCAAACACAATTATGTAAAAGGGCCAAGCATCTTAGTGAGACTATGATTAATTGTGATTGTTGTCCTTGCTTTTGTACCATTCATAGACTAGAACATTAATGTTCAAATGATGTATTAATATAAATAACCATGTGTGTACATATATTTTGCTGAGATGGTTCCGCTGATGTTGACTAGGTCTTATTTATATAAATCATATACTCATTGGAACGGCTAAGATTAGTCTGTTTCGATTCTTGAACTTACCGAAAGAGATCCCACCCTAACATCATTAGTAAGAAGTATGCCCGATCCACATTAATCAAGCTCTCAAAAAGAACACTATATGGTAGCTAGCTTCAGAAGGTGCCGGTTAGCTAAATCTATTTGTACCCACATGAAATTTGAAATGGGGGTTATTTTGATTAACATACAAAATATATAGTCTAAAATCACCAAAGTATTATAGAGGTGTCACAACATGTTTCCATATATAATAATGTTAGAGATGCAAGATAGGTTCACAAAATTTGTTAGGGGAATATTTTTCTTTGTATATCCTGATTTGGAGAAAAAATGCCTTTACGTGTTGGGTTATAAACCTGCGAGTTATGGACACCTCTTGCATGCTAACTTAATTATACAAAGTTAAATTCATGTGATATTCATGTTTGTTACTCACCAATCAGAAGCATTGAGATGGAGAAAAATATGGGCTAATTTTTGTTTTAAGTTTATGTGAGTTTTATTGTTGTTTGACTAAGTTTTACATAGAACACACGGTGTTTGTTTCTCTCTACACAAATGCTTTTAAAATTAATGCTCGTGTCTACTCATACCCTTCTTAGTACCACCTATATATGCATACATATATGCCTTGATCTCAAGAAAGTGCATGTAACAAAAATTATACTTCTAGTGCACGATTTATATTGTTTTATCGATTTTTAGTAAATTTGACTGCGCGTCTGTATTGTTGCTACTCTTCCTCGCATGATCCAAGTACATGTGGGCACTCATGTATACAGTAAAAAAAAATGGAATGACTTTGACCACGTATTTGTTTCAGACACCACCAAAATCCAATTTAAAGGGAATTGTACGACACCTGATGAAAAAGAAAGGGGAGTGATACAAAGTGAAGGGAAGCCCCTCATGGAGATGTGGCAGAGACCCCACTGACCGAGGGAAAGAAGAAGAAGGAAAAGAAAGTAGAACCCCCCCAAAAAAAACCAGCTTTATAGGGAATAAGGGAGGGTCTTTTGTTTTTTGGCATGATTGAACTGAACTGAAGCAAAGTGCTTCTTCTTCAGAAATTCTTGAAATGGGGCAGTGCAAGAAAACAGTATTATAACTAGGGCTTTAGATGATTCTTTTTACGATAAAAGTGAGTGAGTGAGTGAGTGAGTGAGTGAGTCAGGAGTGAAATGGTGAAAAGAAAAAAAAGAAGAGGAGGGGGGAAGAGAGAGAGAGAGAGCATTACATGAAAAGACACTGAGATCGGCTGAGGGTTTTGCGGTGGGGAGGTGGAAGTGGAGGTGGGAATAATAATCGTCATAATGATAGAGATTGCAGATAGTTGTAATCATGGAGGAAGAGCATATTCACTTTCCTCTTTGTCATCACTTTCTAGGGCATGATTAGAAAAAGTTGATCAATCTTCTCCTTTCCCATGAAGAAAAAAGCTCTCTCTCTCTCTCTCTCTCTCTCTCTCTCTCTCTCTCTCTCTCTCTCTCTCTCTCTCTCTCTCTCTCTCTCTATTGCTTTTTCTCCTAATACTTCAAACAAAGCCTTGCTTCCCAAGACTTATCTTTCCTCATTTACTAGTGAATTCAAATGAGTGTGTTAAGCAAGCTTCATCAGGAGTAGGCCCAGCTTGAGCTCTCTTAATGATCCTCAAGATTTTCTATTTCGAATAGTCGACGAGCCTCTTGAATATTAAAGTCCTCTCACAGTGATAAGGGTTCTACATTCGTACCACCACCAGGGGTTTTGGCTTGCCTTATAATCCGTGAGGATAGTGACATTACGAAAATAAACAGAAAAGTCCTGAATATTTAACATTAGTTTGTAAACACAGTCGTCCTTGATGAAGGTGTGGCAATTGCTAACAAATATACACAAGTCCAGAAGCAAGTCCATGACCCAGCTTCCTGATGTTATATTTAGTCACAGCCCTTGCATTCATTTACCCTAGTGGAGCTAAAAACCTCAAATAGTTACATTGATCAGTTAAGCCCAATAAGAGTTTGATGTTAGGAACTCATAGAGGTTGATTTCGAATTTTGTTTGTGTTGAATGGTGTTCAATCGGACAATATTCAACATCACACATCATGCATCGCATATTTCAATGTATAGTCACTTACAATGGAGTCACTCTAATGCGCAAGATGTTGCTGCAATCAATTTTGCGTGATTGGGTGTTAACAAAAATCATTCTTTTAATGAACTAACGGAAAACATACCATAAATGCAATTGAGGTCTTTATCAAAGAATTGTGGTATCAAAAGGGCATCACAGGATACTTAATATGTCCCTATGCTTAACCAAATATCGATTGTGTATATAGATCGATCACCTACATAAGTCACATAGATAGTTATTTTTCTACATCTACTTAAGTATTCTAGGTGTGTAAGACTTAGGTTAATTAAAATCTATTAATGGCAACTCCTTACAATTTTTGAAATTTGAATATCCAATCTAGTAGACAATGTGAGCATAGGCTTTGGGAAAATTGATGTGGGAGTATTTGGATTTATCGATTGATTCAAGTGGAAGATGTCAATTATGCAAAAGAGTTGTTGATTCAATGGACAGCTTGTTGATTTTGTGGTTGATGATAAACTATCGAGACATCGATTGATCTGAGACTACTAAGAGACTATCTAACAACCGAAAGCTATTCTGGACAATTTCCTTTGTTGTTTGGCAATCTTCAAAGATGACTACTAGGCTACTCAAGGAGACGAACAAATTTAGAGTCTATTTTAATTACTTTGCGTCAAGCCAAGTGTCATTAGGGAGTCTTAAGTGTGCTATGGTGTTCAAAGAGTCAAAGTTCAAGTCTCTAGATGTTTTAATGCATTTTCTAGTTCCTAGCTCATTATTACGCTTTTCTAGTTCATATGTCTTTAATTAATTAGATAGTTTCTTGTGTTCAATGTTTAGTCTATTTCCTATATAATTATCCTTCTTTATAATAATGTGAATTCTCAAATGTAAGATAATGAATATTGAGTGTATGAATGTTTGAGATTTTCCTCTGTGAGAGCGATTACCCCTAGTTTCTATATCCTTAGAAGGTGAATTCTTCTTCAATGGTGAGCCAAAGAAGTACCGTATCCTTGGCTGGTGGTTTTCCTATAGGCCTTGGTGGTGCGATTACCCCTAGTTTCTATATCCTTGGAAGGTGAATTCTTCCTCAATGGTGAGCCAAAGAAGTATTGTATCCTTGGCTAGTGATTTTCATATAGGCCTTGGTGGTGAGCTTCTTCAATCCCAAAGTCTTGTGTCCTAGGCCAGTGGTTTATATAGGCCTTGGTAGTGAGTTTCGTCTATCCCAATCTTAATCCTTGGCTAGTGGCACGTCCTATACGCCTTGGTTCCAATCATATTCTATCCCTCATTTGGCAATTACCCATTGACATTCAACCCCTATGCACTCACCCTCTTCGAGAATCACTCAAAACAACTATCGCACATCCTGCAGCGCCATCAAATTGGTATCAAAGCTCAAATTTGAACTCATTTTGAGTGATTCCTTATGTTACCTATCTTGCATCTCCTCTCATATTTCTATTGAAAAAAAAAACAACAAAAAATAAAATAAAAGAAGAAGAAGAAGAAGAAGAAGAAGAAGAAGAAGAAGAAGAAGAAGAAGAAGAAATGGTTGGTCATCGTCAACATGGACCAAACGTTGAGTCTCCTATAGCACAATAAAGAAGCCTACATGACATAGAATTAAAAAGATTTAAGGAGCCAAGTGCAGTAACTACAAAAGCATTTACTACACTTCAAACTTCGACAAATGGAGAAAGATATCAACCTCCTAGAAAAATGACTAAAGGCTGGCAAGAGATTTTCAGCTAGCCCTTTGATTAAAGGTACATATTTCTTCAATTGTACTTCTTTTAACAAGTTGTGAATTCTTCAAAATAGGAGAAAGAAATGGAAAAGCCCCTTAAGATCATTAAAGAGCACAAAAACAAATCAGAAGGTGAAGATAACAAGTTCTTCAAGTGTTACGTATATGGGCATCTACAAGTGGTTGTCCTAACCAGCAGGTTATCACCATTGAAGACATTGAGAAGATTGATTTGGAACATCAAGAGACTCAACAAAATCCATATGATGTAGAGTTTGAATCAAAGGAGCAAGACCAAATCATAGAACAAGTTGAAGAAGGGAAGATACCAATCATCTGGACATCATCTAGCAACTATGATATTATGAATGATGGATGTCCACATAAATTTGTTGAGGCAAGTCCTGAGATTATGAAAGAAAGGGAATGATTGTAATGGCTAGAGACATTACTTGCCAATTTCATTTCATATGCCCCGAAACATTCTCTCTCAAGCTAATGTATTATCTAATCTGTTGGAGAGGCCATCATGGAGATGAAGCAAGGACAGGATTTGAGGACATATTTTCACAGCATGGGGAGATTGATTCGGGAGCATTGGGATTCATCGATCAATTCAAGAGGAAGATGTTGATTATGTGGAAGAGTTGTTGATTTAGTGGATAAGATGTTGATTTCGTGGTTGATGATCAACTACTGAGACATCGATATTTAAGTTTTTTTATCGATCTGAAACTATTAAAAGACTATCTAACAACCGAAGGCTATTCTAGACAATTTCCTTTGTTGTTTGGTAATCTTCAAAGATGACTATTGAACTAGCTAAGGAGACGAACAAATTTAGAGTCTATTTTAATTACTTTGCGTCTAATCAAGTGTCATTAGGAGTCTTAAGTGTGTTGTAGTTTTCAAAGAGTCAAAGTTCAAGTCTCTAGATGTTTTAATACATTTTCTAGTTCCTAGGTCATTATTATGCTTTTCTAGTTCCTATGTCTTTAATTAATTAGGTATTTACTTGTGTTCTTCTATTTCCTATATAATTATCCCTCCATATAATGAGGCAAATTCTCAAGATAGTAAATTTTGAGTATATAAATATTTGAGATTTTCGTCTGTGAAAGTGAATATCTTTGAAGAATGGATTACTCATGGTTTTTATATCCTTAGAAGGTGGATCTTTTTTGGTAGTGAGCCAAAGAAACACTATATCCTTGGTTGGTGGTTTTCCTATAGGCCTTGGTGGTGAGCTTCTTCTATCCCAATCTAGATCCTCGGTTGGTGGCACGTCCTATACACCTTGGTTCCAATTGTATTTTATCCCTCATTTAGCAATTACCCATCAACATTCATCCCCATATGCTCACCCATCTTCAATAATCATTCAAAATAACTCTCGCCTATCCCGCAACCGCATCAAAAATAATAGAAATTTGGGAGCCACAAAAAAAGCTATGAACGTGTTAGAGATATTAGTAAATTTTCAAACGGGAGATTTGATGTGAGGTGGAGCAACTAATACACCATAATTGATTAATGATTGATTGACTTAGTTAAGCTTTTGATGAAGAAATGTCCAAATAGATATGTTGATGGGTTCATACTTCAGTTCTCTTCTTGTAATCTCCTTGGACAAAGTAGCGAGATTCTATTATGCATCTCAAAAATTTGTCTAGAGCTGATGGTTGATTGATAACTCCATATGTGTGTTGAAAAGTGTGCGTGCTTGTATTGATATTTGGTGAATATCTCATGACTTGCTTTTTGGCAACCTTAATGGTCCGGTTTGGCGAAAGAAACCTAAAGCGAAGGTTGTAATGTGTAGTAATGGTCCTAAGGCAAAACTTAACAATTTGGTGTAGCAGAAGAAATTGCGGGGAGAAGGTGAGTTGTAGTTGTTGCGCTACCTTTGACATAATAAGGTTGAGATTCAAGCTTTGAGACATGTCAATCCAAGTGGAAATATCAATAAGAGTGAGCTAACCCAATACTAAAGCTTCACATGAGGGGAAGACTGTTGATGTGCACTTGTGAGATACATTAGTAAAATCTCACATTGCAGATTTGATTGAAGGTGAAACAAACAATATATCATAGTTGATCATAACTTATTGACCTCAGGTTTTTAATAAAAATGAGTCTAGATTTTTTTTTATTCTCAAACTAAATTTTTATTCGACTCACATCTCTCTTATGAAGGTCGATAATAGTCATAAGTTTTTTAGAATCCTTGATAGCATCGATTTTTACGGTAGCAAATGGAAATTCCTCCATTGCGATGCTAATTAGTTCAATTTTTTTTCTAGAGTATACTTGATCGAGGTAAAATTTTATTGAAAATTAAACTAATACTCTAAAAAATCTCCAACTTTAACTCCAATCTTAATTTTACCCTAAAAAAAATTGTCTCCTAAAAACCTCCAACTTCAGGTCCAATCCCAATTATCCCATAAACTTCTTTTTGTCTCCTCATAAAAACTACCATTTTTTTGTTAAGTCTCATATCTGCCCATGTTAAGCCCTCGTACAAAATTGTCCTTAGTAATCCTACATGACATTTCCACATCATTGCTATAGTTTTTCCCCCCAAATTACAAATACAAGAAGATGTCTTTTAGAGACGAATTTCCATGTTAGCCCCAACAACATATTCTTGGATCTGAAATTAGGCTAAAAGTTAGAGTAATTAGAATTGGTTTTCTTCCATCTCTCTTACTATTGAAAGAGTCTTTCTTCCATCTCGGTCGAGGATCTTCAATTTTACACTTAGTCTTCAATCTCTCGTGCTCTAGAGTCTTCCATCTCTGATGTTCAAAGAGCTTGCGCTTGGCCCACTCAAATAGCTCGCACTTGGGAGTTTTTCGTCTTTTGACTGTCAACAAGAAATTTTGGATGGAAGGCTAACGAAGATAAATTTGGAACTCAAGTAATAGTTGATAGTTTTTTATGAGACAAAAAAAAAAGTTTAATGTAGAATTGAAACTGGACTTAAAGTTGAGATTTTTATGGAATTGAAAAAAAAAAATTATGGTAAAATTGGGACGGAACCTAAAATGAGCTTTTTTAGGGTATTGGTTTGTTGAAAATTGCTGTTGAAAAGTTCTCCACTGATCTTGTGGGAAGTTATTGAATCAGTTTTAGAAAAGCGTTTCAATTTTCCCTTATTATTTTGAAACATTTCGCTTTTGATGTTTAAATGTGCCCATGAATAGGAAGTTACCGCGTCATTTTTCTTCAAGATAATTCATTTACATGTTCTCTTTCTTCATTTAATTTCTCTGATCTTGTAGACAAGTTGTGTGTATGTGAAAAATTAAAGCTTAAAAGATTTCTAAAGCCAAAATATGCAAATTATATTAAGGAAATAAAAGGATCGACAATATAAAAAGGGTGCACACATAAATGTAGAATTTGAGATTTGATCTTTTTTTGGTTAGGTTATTCATATGACATAAAATATCCAAATTTTAAAAATTGAAATTTCATTAGAGATAAGATGGAGTAATTTATGCATTTGTCCATCAATAGTATAATTATAAAGCAACTAAATGGGGATATGTTAAGGAAGAAAAAAAGGATTGACATCCCTTAAAAATAGAGATTGCATTTGCTTTATTTTATAATGCTGTTAATATAATCAATGTAAAGTACAAAAAGTTTGACTAGTGACATTCTTAATGTTTCGTCAAAAAAAAAATACTTAATCTAGAAAATTTTCCATATATATATATATAGGAAGATGTATGCCATATTTTGTTAACAACCACTAGATAACTAAGATGTATGTTAATATCCACAAGTGCTATAGATAATTAAACAAAGAAAAAATTGTCAAAAAGTCCTAAACCCACTATATGACAACCAATTTAATCCCAAACTATTCAATTCGACCAATTTGATTATAAACATTTGGACACTTTGTCAAAATAGTAATTCCACTCAATTTTAGTTAAACATCGTTGACATAGATATTGGCTAACCTACGTGATATAATTGACATAGACATAGACAATTTTTAATATTTTCTAAATTCGGTTCCTTTTTTGTTTTCTTTTTTCTTTCTTTCTTTTTTTATTTCCCTTCCTTGGTCCCCAAAACCTTGGCACTAGGTCAATGACCTCGCCAAATTTGAAGAGGACAACCTTCACCCACACTCTCCAGATCTAGGGAGGGCAAGAGTGATCCTCACCTGTGCCCAACGAAGTCATCAGCCATTGCTGAGGGCCAACTGCAAGCGATAAGAAATAGGGAAAAAAAGAAAAAGGAAAGGAGAAAGGAAAAATAGGAAATAATTCAAATGAATTTAAATGATTGTAAAATTCAACCACATTAGCATCGGCCAGCCATACCACTTAGGATGATTGGCATTTACTAGACTACTATGTAAAATTATAATGGCAAATCATTAAGATTTTTAGAGCTAAATAAACTAAATTAAATAGTTTAGAACTAAATTAACTATCATACAATAGGTTTAAGAGTTTTGTATAATTTTTGTGTTAAATGAACTTAAGGATAATGCTTTGAATTTTGCAATACAAACTTAAACCTAAGATCTTAGCACTAACTGTCAAATCATATGGTGCGTGAGCAGATGAGCCATCATTAAACAAGTAGATTAACAGAAATTGCGAAAACATGGGGTACAATACAATAGATTTCATCTTTTCATTATCTTATAACTTGCAAATATATTTTAAAGACGTGAAATACGTAAATACAAATGCATTATAATGCTATACCTTGCTGACAATGTTAGAAACTCATTGGGCCTAAAGTTTCAATCTCCAGCAAAAGTGCAGCATTTACGCGGGGTCAACCCCCATCATCTTGGATATAATTATAATAATAATAATAATAATAATAATAATAATAATAATAATAATAATAATAATAATAATAATATCCTGAAAAATCCTAAACTGGTACATATGTGACAAATTTATCACAAACTATTCTTTTGACCACCAAAAACCCCAAACCGATATACATTTAACAAATTTATCCCAAACCGGTACACTTATGACAAATTTACCCTCTGTTAGTTTTTTTAAATTTTACTATCAAATTATTAAGTTAAATGACATATAATAGTTGACTGGTTACCAATTTGGGATTTTACGCTCCATTTGTCATAGTTTACAATTTTTGTGATTTTTTTGTGATATTAATCCAATTTAGGAGATGATATATTTGTCACAAATTTATCAATTTTGGATTTTTTGCAGTCGAATAAATTAGTTTGAAAATAAATTTGTTATAAATATACCAGTTTAGAATTTTTTTATGGTCAATCGAGGTAAATTTGTTACAAGTGTACTAGTTTGGGGTTTTTTAGGGTATTGACCAAAAAAAAAGCATCATCTCTCCTACCCAAAGGAAAAAAGAAAAGGAAAAAAACATACTTAACATGTTAAGCATGTAATTTGACTAGTAATAAAGCATACTAACACTATGCCAAATGAATGCTTCTTAACCTACATGTACTTATATGGATCATGCAATTTTCATCTATTTTAATTATAAAGCAAACATTTGAATTTGGTGCCACCATGCTATTTACAAAAATGTAATTGAATTTCCTAATTTTATTATTTGTTGAAATCCATTATTGTAAATTTAACTCTTTTCACTTGCTAAATTGATTAAAACGGAGACAAAACACATACCGCTTATCCACTAATTTAAAAGGGCATGAAAATAACCAATTGCACATGCAAAATATATCGTATAAAGTTGGAAAGCTATGACCCTGTTTGGTAACTTTCCAAAAAACAACAATTTTTTGTTCTTTTGTTCCCTAGAAGAAAAAAAAATAGAAATCTGTTTGGTAAATTTTTTGTTCTTGGAAACAAAAACCTTTTTTTTTTGTTCCCGTGAATAGATTCAAAACAAAATCAAGAAGTAAAAAAAAAAAGTAATTTCTTGTTTCCAAGAACAATTCTTAGAATCAGTTCCTATTTTTTTTTCTTTTATTCTCTTTTCTTTTCTTTTCTTTTCTCTTCTTCTCTTTCCCTTTCTTCTTCTTCCTTTTGGCCAGTCGCCGGCCTCGGTTATAACCAACGACTGACCAAACGAGGGCTGGCAACCTCGCTGGAGCGTCATTAGCCCCCAACGATGCCAAGCCACGGCGAGGCTAGTTGGCCCGAGTCTTGCTGTGGCTGGGTGAGGCTCAACCTCACCTTGGCCAAGCAAGCCTCCGACAACCGACTACAAAGAAAAAGGAGGAATAAGAGAAAAAGGAAAAGAAAAAATTAAGAAAAATATAATAAAATTATTTAAAAATTAAAAGAAATAAAAGAATTTAAGAATTCTACCAAACGCATTTTTATCCCGATAATAGAAATTTTGGACAGTTACTAAGCACGTTCTTTTGCTCAGAAATTGTTCTTGGGAGTAGAATAAAAAAAAACCATTTCTAATAAAAAAATTTCCTCAGAATAGAATCGTTACTAAACGCGTCCTATATGTTGAGGCTTGACACATAAGTTCATCCAATTTCTTAACGAGTTTGTCTCTTGTTAGAGATTTGATAGGAAAACTTCCTAACCATCTTATTAGCCTTTTCCTTCAAGTAAGAAGATTACTTATGGATCTAAATTGTTATTAAATTCTTCAAAATAATGCAAAAAATATGTAAGTTCATATCTCACTATCTAGAGGTTTCGGAAAGTTTTGAGTTTTTTGGCATTACTTAATAATCGAATTATAAGCGTCATAAACCTCCAAAAACCAAAAATCAAAACTAAAAGATCGCTCAGAAAATCAAAAGGAGACCGCTTCAGTCATAACAAAAGAAAGCAAAAAAAAAAAAAAAAAAAGACATGCCGGGTTTTGCCTCAGCTTACATTTTCGTCGATAGAAAAAGCAATGTCAGATGTCGCATACACACCCCGCTAAGGCCCATAAAAGAACTAGGAAGGTCGAGAAATGCTCCAAAGATGAGGAAATGACGTTACACACACATGCATGCGCAAGAGATGCGGGGCTTCAAATGAGATAAGTATGGTACCGATGTCAAAGCCATCATACAGCACCTAACGTAGCATCAAAACTTTTAAGATCAAGCGCTCTGACATTAAAACTTTTAGACAAACATCCGTTTAAATTACTCTGGCACTAGACCAAAAAAACAAGAATTACTCTGGCGACTATTCTTGCTAGACTTAGCCTCCCTCTCGATAACGTCAAGCCATTTCGGTAAAATATAGGTTTCGGGTATTTAACCAATACCCAAAATCCACTGGAGAACCCAATTGTGCAATTCAGGTTTCACTACTTAAATACTGAGAGAACTTTCCGATCACTCTTGAGGCCCTTCAATTAGAAGTCCAAGAAATACAGGACTACGGTTGAAATGAATATCAGAAACTTCTTAGGAATTGCGTCGTCGCATTGAAAGGGAAGTGGAAATATTTCCGGATCACTGAAGAAGGGTAACAACATAAGAACAAACACGTGCCATTGCAAGTCTGTCCTAGGGGCAAGCTAACAGGGAAAAAAAGGGCAACGCGCACTTACAAACAGAATGGGCAAAGCTCTGTGAGATTAACACATCACATACTAAAAAGGATTAAGATACAAACAATGCAGCAGTTTCTAGGGTCGTATGACACTTCCACATTATTTATAACGGCCCTAAAAGCTTAACTTGTTAGGTGGAAGTGTGACTATACTCTAAATGCTCTAAAATTTTGGCGTAAATTTAAACCGTGGAGAGGCAAATAAAGATCTGAAGATCAATTCAAACACTAAATCTTCTGCTTTGATACCTAAAAACTTGAGCCATTAGATATCAGATGAAGGTATTTAACAATCAATTGTTCTAATTATCATGACATATAGACCTCCATGCCATGAAACTTCGGTGACTGGCATACAGGACAAACCTGAAGCTTACTCTCACAGTATCTACAAAGGCAGAGATGCTTACAAGGTAGCAATAACATACATACTTCATTGACTCTGCAAACTTTACAAATCATCTGTTTTGTACCATTGGTTCCGTTGCAAAGCAGTTGAATGTCTGTCGCACGAGCGTTGCAGCAAGAAGCTGTATCATGCACCTCACTATCACCACAACCTTCTTGACTATCTCTACTTTGAGCATAGATTTGCTGAAGATTAAACTTAAGAGCGGTGATGATGTTCTCACTGTATCTAGCCTGCTGTTGCCAAGCACCTGCTTCAACGGTGAGATGTTCGATCTGTTCCTTGAGTTCCTTATTTTTCTTGTTTATGCTTTCTATTTCTCCTTCTTTCTCCTGGATTTTCTGAAGGACTTGGTCCTCAACAAATGAAATAGACTGAAGTTGGCCAATTTGAATCTTCTGTAAAATAGATTTCTGAAGTTGATCGGCCTGAAATTGGAAGAAAGACAGTTACTGACTAAGCCAATAGTCTTTTTATAGATGCATCACCTTAGAGCAGCACAAATGAAACTGGTCAGTTCAATTCAACATTAGCTGTAATGTCCGAGAAATCAAACAGAATTTTCTTACAATACTATAAAAATTCCACACTGGAGAATAGAAGAAACACAGTACAGGACAGACTAAAACTGAGTTTTGAACAGATTACCATAGTACTGACAACTTGCCACTCCAACCTTAACACATATCATACTTGCCCACCACATCTTTGATGTGTTTCCCGGGTGTCAAGACATCATAGTCCCCACACTAATAGCAGGTCCACATCTACCTATTTCACTAATGCATTGTGCCTGAAGATTGATAAGTGGAAGAACAAGTGTACATGCACATCCATCCGGTGCTATTTTCTGGTTCCACATCTGCATTTGACCGGTATATACGTCAAAACATTCCTTTCTTGTGCTCATTATGTTTTGCACTTGCATATTGGAAGGACTAGACTTGCACTAGGTATATATCAATCACATGGAACCCATTTTTAAACGTGAATTTCAATTGCTCATAAGCTGAACATGAATATATATTTGATCTCCTAGGTCTTCCTCAAAGTATATAGAGCAACAATACAACATTGATTCCTCCACAAGTCCAACTAGATAATACACTCAGTCCCTTAATCCCAACTGTAACAATGGCATACCCATCTTAAACACATTATTGGGGCTAGTGCAACTTTGCAATTTGCAACAAGTCCATTGACTTTTCTTACAGATTTCTTTTAGTAACATTCTTACAGAGTATATTGAATCTGCCATATTACATACATATTGCATGAGTCCAAGGAAAAACAGTCAAGTCTACTTGTCCTGGAATTCTTTTTGGTACATTTCTGGGCTAGTAAAATGTTTGTAGGCAAGGCTAAGCCTTGAAACTTTTGCATATTTCAGAATACATAAGTCCATTGTCCTGGAAAAGAAACCCTCTCTCCAAGCCTTGAAACTTTTGCATATTTTAGAATATATATGGCCATTGTCCTGGAAAAGAAAGTCCTCTACTCTTTTGCCCCTCCAGAAGCTTCAGGAGGCGCAGCTTCAAGACAGGCCCAAGTGATTTTTGAGGTGCCCCCACACAGATCTTGTTCCCGCACCAGGCAGAAAGAGACAAGTCTGGCTGACAGAGAACTCCAAGATCTGTTCTCATGTTTCTGGGACTCTTAATTACTTTTATTGGGGAGTGAATCTCTCTGACAACTCAAAATGCTGAAAGAAACACTTTCTGACAATACAGCAATTACAATTGCAATTCCACAACTACTTATGAATTCTAACTGTCAAATGGGTAAGGCAACAGTTATACAACATACTAAATACTACCAGCAGGTGCAAATTTACTCAGCAACTCACTTCAAAACAAAAACCCAATGCAATGCATTTATCTATAATCCCTAGAATTTGAGCTCATAATCTACTGAAAAAGACATTCTTACAATCTCAAAATATTGTCCACTGGTTTACAGAGTACAAATCCAGGTGACAGTGACGCAAGAACTTCCTTTTTTTCTCTTTCATATGGGGATGGAGAAAAGACCAGGGCATAAGATACAATCATGGCCTATAGTTGGCATTCCCCTATCAGGAAATGGCAATATATATTCCTGGAATACCAAATCAAGGTGCCCTTCCAGAACTAATTACTGATCTAATTGTAACCAAATGACAAAACAAAACAACCAACCGAGAAAATATATCAAAATACGCAGAGCTGAGATCAAAATGGACACCTAAGTGAAAGATTAACAAACCTGAAACTTAAGAAATCTGTCGATCTCTGCATCCTGTTGCTGCAACTCTCGATCAACATCATCAGTAAGGAGCGATAACAAGGCAGAGTCTCCGGAAGAAGCCATTTTGCTGTTATCAAGGGACAAACCTAAGCCCGTAGAGACCGATCTGGCTTGCAAGAAATCAATAGACGACACTTGCGAATTGTTGTTCTCCAACAGATCTTGCTCTTCCAATTTTTTCCTCTTCGGTTCCAGCCCAAAATTGAATTGCAGATCAGCCCCACCATCATTCCCATCTGCAGCAGGGAGAGTACCAGGCGCCACCCCGACAACATTAACTAAATAAAGAGCACGCAAAAGCAACACCACAATAAGCAACAATGTCCAGCCATCACGAAAACAACTGAGCAATCAATCAATCAATCAATCAACATTCGGGTCCTGAAGTAGTACACGTTGTGAGCAGGGAAACCAGTAAAAAGTCCTTCACATTTTGAAAAAAAAAAAACTTCAGCTTCCGGAAAGCGGATTGACCTCGATATTTTCAAAAAAAAACAAAAAAAAACAAAGATGAAACCTAGCTGAATTCCATTTCCCCAGTTCATCGAGAGACACGAGAAAGAAACACAAGTAGCGTTCCTCAATCTAAATCGCCTCGCCATTGCTGCGATTTCCTAACTTCCTCCCGCAGATAACGGAAAAACGAACGAAAGATAGGATTAGGGATGGGGGATTCTTACAGGGAGGTGCGTATGGAGGATGCTGAGGCCGATCCCGCACGGCGCCGGGGCCGTAGAACGCGGCCAGCGGCGAGACCTGACCGCCGTCTGCGTAGAAATTCCTTTGCGATCGCCAAAAGAAAGGGAGGAAAAGGGTCAGATTGAATCGGATAAGGAGGAATCAGACAACGAGTTGAAAACACAAGTACGATGATTCCTTCCGTACGAGGCACGGGTACCTGAAAGGAGACGACTCCTGCTGCTGCCGCTGCTGCTGCTGCTGCTGAGGTTGGTACAGAGGTTGGAAGAGGTTCGGCGGCATGGCCATGGCTGCTTCAGCTCGAGAGAGAGAGAGAGAGAGAGGCCTGCGGCTTTTTTCCGCGGAAGAAGAGAGAGGAGGAAAGTTCTTCATATTTGCCATTCGCTCCAGTAGCTGTTTGGATTTTGTAAATCCGGCGCCCTTTTTTGGGTTGAAAGTTATAAACGAGTCCCTGGGTCAATTTTCTAGAGCCCATAAGCCCAGTGAAGTAAGCCCACTTCTGGGGCTTAGTCTCTTGCACTAGATGCGCATTTATTTCGCGAAATAGGAATTAATCAAAATAGAATTTTTTAATAAAGATTGTTTATATCACTTACAAAAATGAATAAATAAAAGATATGCTCATCTTCCACAGAAAATATTAAGACATTAATTGTTTTCACTATTGAAAATGTTATTTATTGATTACTTCTTTTAAATGATATAATTGATTATTTTTAGCAATATATATATATATATATATATATATATTTTAAATTATTCATTTTACGTGAAACAAACGGAATCCAAATTTATTTCATAATATTTTGCATTTCCTTTCAACTGTATTTAATCATGAAACTTGTTTAGTAGATAATCTAGTTCTGATGGTTAACCAATATCAAGTTTCACTAAAAAGAACAAATGGTCCAAAAGATTGGACCCTTCCTTTTAAGTGCAAGTGATGATAATCGAGGACTTTAAAAATAAAAATAAAAAAATCTATAAAGATTCCCTTACGTTTTATGTTTTATTTGTCAATTAAAACGAAAATTGTGAATTATTGATATATGAGACAAGGTGTGGTTGTCCATAATATGTATAGCAAAAATTTCAAATAAGGACTTGAAGTGAGATTATGTTTTCAAATAAGAATTCAAAGTAGACATTATCTCAATAAGGACATAAAGTGGCTAAATCAATCTCAAATAAGGGCATGAAATCGCTGGATGACCAAATGTTTCTCTGCCAAGAGCACGTGACATTTCTTGTGGCTTGGAACATGGCCAATTTTATACCAAAAATATGGATAAAAGTTAACAAACCCTAAAAATAAAGCCCTAAATTCTCCACATTCTTCTTCTTTTCTTCATCTTCTATGTTCTTTGTTCCCTCTCACTTGAGGCACCCAAATTCTCTTTTTGTGCAGCATGATCCTTGACTTCCCAAGTTTCAAAACTCTGTATTACTTTCTTGCCTTTGTTTCCTTTTCATGAACTCGTTTCTAGGGGGACTAAAAATCATTTGATTTTAGTGAACTTAAATGGTTCTACCAAAATCATTTCTCTACTAATTATACTTGGTTCAAATCACTTCATGCAATAATCTCTATTGCTTCCTCTTTTAGTTTAACATGCCACATTGGCCATATGAATACAGTACAATCTACTCTTTTATCTTCTTCAACAGCAAAGGACCAACTATGTCCCAATAGCTTTTTGTGCTCTACATGGTTTCCATCATAGAGGGCTCAAGTACCACATCTCCAACATCTGCAATCAAGTTCAAAAACAAAGGACAAATAAGAGTTACAATATGAGACATCATACAACACAAGACATATGTCATGACGTAATTTAGACAACATAATTTAGCTTGAGAATATATAGCAAACAAGAGCAACCATATGTTCAAAGCCATTGATCAAGTCAATGGGCCTTAAGGGATAACTGTACAAACTAAACAGTACTATAACAATGTAGGACCTAGACCGGAGAAAAGCAAACCTTCTTCGATACAACAGCCAAAACAACTATTGTGTGGTTGTGTGATTCTCCTTGATGATAACAAAACACCACCGATTTGATGGAAAAGAGAAGCATTCCAACAAAAGAAATCTTCCTAACGAAATAGGCCTATACATATCTATACTTTAAGATGCTCCCAAAATAGACCATCCATATTAATTAATAAAAAAAAAAAAATTATGCTAGTCTTGCTTTTCTTCGGAAAAAAATTGCTTGCCTTCCACTACTTTCAAGTTGAGATCCTTACATCCTTCTCTTTACCTACTATTGGATCAAACTATAAATTGATTAGCCAAAAAAAAAAAAAGTAAAGCACCACTACTTCAAGGCCCATTTCCAAGCCCTTCCCGACCTGGGTTGGTGTCGCCGCTAGGAGGTTTATTGCCTGCTTTGGCATTGTCGTCGCCGTGGACTCACCAAAACACTAAATCGGTAAGTTTACTCACTAAACCTTGCTTAGGAGGTTAATTATGCTTAATGGGTATTTAGATTAATCTAAGTATGGTTAGGTGGTTAGATTAGTTTAGTTAATTATTAATTAGATTAAGGGATGTCATTAGTTTAGTGGATAGTTAATGTAATTAGGTGATTAAATTAGTGTAATCTTGATTAGGCCCTTAATTAATTATTTTAAATTGATTAATTATTTCGAATTTATATATATTATTTTATTAATTTATATTAATATAATATAATATTTATTTAATTTATTTTCAGAATATATTTTATTATTTTATTATTTTCCGAAAATTGTACTAGGATAGTCGGTGACCGGAATTTCATGCTGACTGTTGTGATATGATTGGACTATGGAATTGATTGTTATATTGTGAAATTGAGTGGTGATTGAGAAAATTATGGTATTTATTCTAAAAATCTCGGGTGTTGAGTTTTGACATCGAAAAAGAGTTTTTAAGTACTATACCAAATAGTGGGGTTTGAAAAGGAAATGTATCAATTTTTCTAGTCTGAATTAACCATGTAACCACACACAACTATTTTCCAAGATATTTTTAATACAAAGAAAATAGGCCAAGATCACTATTTTAATTTAGGCATTTGTGTGCAATGTACGGTGTCCTAGGCTGAGATTAATTAGTTGTGTGTTGGTTAAGAGAATCCGTCTTGAGCATTTACGACAGACATCGTTAAATCCGTTTTCAAGTTACCCATGCATTAGGATATTGGGTCGCAGTAGATTCTGAATCTATGCTCCTTCGGGAAAGCCATCTATGAGAGACGTAGCCATGCTCAATGAGGAAGAGATGATGCCTAGCTACGCTAGTAGAATGCCGAACATGGGAGTCGGTAGTACCCTAGAGGGGTTTAATTAACAATTGGAACGCACTGATTGAGTTTAATGCATCTGATTATGAGACAAAACTGTGTGGCATGATATGGGACGTATCATAATGGTTTTGCCTTATAATCGGGACCCTTGTGATTGATTGAGTTGTTGAGGCGTTTCAATTGTTATATGCATTAATTATATGCATTGTGTTATGAACTATGCTGACGTGCAGGAAGGAACTGAGGTGAGATAAGTCCTCTATTCTAATTGTGTGGCTGTGTGGCTACAGCGCCCTTATAGCATATTTTCTTCCTAATAAGGGTTTAGGAGGTGGACTTGCTGAGACATTGTCTCACCCCATCGTGGGCTAAATTTGCAAGTCCTTAGATGGTGGTCGTGGAGGACCAGCAACCCTGGAGTCTATGGAGGTGGAGTCCAAAAGATCGGCATATGTGTCCAACTAGTGTGTCGTAGGATAGCTTCTTTTTTAGAGCCAACCTTTTTGTAGACTTTTGACCATACTCATTTTTGTATCTAAACCTGTTGTTTATAAAAGTTGGCTTTTGTGAAATGTGCCCTACTTTCCTATCTTATGTTGTTTGTTGTCAAGGGTATTTATACGCTTCCGCATGTGCATTTAAAAATGAATGGGTCGGCGACGCATCCTGGGAATGTTGCATTTGTATCGACCGTAGAGGGATGTGCGCATGCTCGAGGTTCGGGGCGTGGCACTAATTCTATACAAACTCGTGCAATTTTTTAGGCCTCATGGAATTGGACTAGTAAAGTGATTGTTGTTTGTGGAAAAATATTGAAGAACTTGACCACTGCAAATATCTTGTGGCAATTGGCCAACAAACTTGTTAAGGCCCAGCTGCAAGTTTGTCAGCTTGATTAAGTTACCTATAATGGATGGAATCGAGCCAGACAGACTGTTACCTATAAGTACAAGATTAGAGAGACATTCAAGCATTCCTAGTTCTTTGGGAATAGGACCAGACAACTTATTTTGGTAAAGTTGAAGGATATTCAGATTGCTCATATTCCCTATCTTTGATAGGGTAGGACTTGTAAAATCACTAGTTAGCAGTTTGAAATGTATGAGGAATCTCATTCCTCCAACTTCTGAAGGTATGGGGCCAGAAAGTTGGTTGTCAGAGGGGTAAAGATATTTTATTTTACTAAGATTCCCCGAAGTTGTAGGGATGGATCCATTGAGATAATTGGCTAGTAAATCAAGTTGAATTAGAGACCCCAACATTCCTATTTCCTTTGGAATGTGCCCAACCAAATGATTATTGAAAAAGCCATATCTCTTCCATGCTGCTCATGTTTCCAATGGAAGAAGGAATTGGACCGGTGATTCTGTTGTTCGCTATATGGAGATAAGTGAGAGACTTGAGCCTTCCTATTTCTTTAGGAATGAAACCAGCAAGTTTATTATCCGAAAGATATAGATTGGTCAAGTTGCTCAAGATAAATATCTCATTAGGAATTGGACCGGTCAAATCATTATGCGAAAAATTGAGATCTCGTAAAGATCGCAATGACCCGAGTTGAGTGGGAATGTTTCCCAAAAGGTTATTTTGAGACAAATCTATATAAGTAATCTTGGCTAGATTAGCCATGCTCGAAGGGATTTTCCCAAAGAACGAGTTGTTGACAAGTGTTAGGGTGATCAAGTTGGGCAATCAGGAGAAATTGAGATGATGAAGCGTACCATATATGGTAGAATTTGAAAGGTTCAAGCTTGCAACGCTTCCGAGAGAATCACAATTGATTCCGCGCCATGAACAAGGGTTGGTTCCATTCCACGAAGACAAAGTAGCGCGACTCTCGCTGTCTAGCTTAGACTTCCATGTTAGGAGTGCCTTCACTTCCTCATATCTCGTTTGGTTACTAGCACCGGCAAGGGCCACCAGAGAGGAGCTTCGAGATGAAGGGACATAAGCGAGGAACAACATGAGAGTTGTTTTTTAGACGAGGCCATGAGTCCATGACAGGTTGTTTAGGTTTTTTGGGGTAGGCTTTCTTTTGTTTCTAGTTGCGTATGTGTTGAATTGGACGGAGTACAACTAACATATTTATAGAAGCAATTGGGACCGTCAAGTCAACAAGAAGTCAATAATCACTTCTTTTGGTTACAGGATTACCTCTCCAAGCAACAGGTCAACTTCGTGACCATGTTGGGGCCACCCTGCCTGCCTCGTAATCTAAGTGGGCTGACAAGATTGCTTTCTTTATTATAATGTGCTGATGTCCGCCCAACCAACACCCCTAAGTTCCCCCATGTATATTTGTCTTCTCCGAAATGAGGGAATATCCTCTCAACGCTTTACAACCTATAAGTCTTGAGGTCTAGATTGAATTAGGATGAAGCCCTTTAAGCACATGCTTAGGTCCACTTCTTCTTGGTGAATGAGAGAAAATTTCAAATTTCATTTTAGTCAAAATTTACACAAAACTATCCCAATTTTGAGGTAGTATACGTTTATCCTAAACTTTCAATGCTTACATAAATATCTCAAGAACTTTCATGTCACAAAAATTAACCTTTCGTTATTTTTATCCATAAATATGTGCAAAGACTTATTAGTCTTGTATAGAGCAAAGACTGGGATGTAAGTGGACAACACGAAAACGTAATATTGCCGTAATACAATCCCAACCTGCATTAATATAAAGTCGCTGTCGAAAAAGCATGAAATTCAAGAAAGGCACAACGGAGTGCTGATTTCCTTTTTCTAATATAAATACCCATGGTTGTTTCGAGCCATATTGTCTCTCTGTTTTTATGCGGAGATTATCATAAATGTAGAAGCCATCGTCAAGAAAGTCAATTTTGGCACGAGGCATTATAGGCAAGATTACTTAAATCTTAATGATTTGGAAATTATTTTTCTAAGATATCACTTACAAAAATGAATGAACAAAAAAACTTTTTATTGTTTACAAAAATATTTAGACATCAACTACTATCGTGCCATGGTGTGCTAAACTACAATCGAGAATCAATTGGTACACAAAATACTGAGCAATAGCATATTCTTATTAACAACTACTAAATATATTTTACCATCTTTGATGCTTTGTAGTCTTCTTCTTTACAAACCATCAACGTGGCTGGCCAATTGATGAATCACGTCATTTGTTTCTTTTTCGAGGTCTCTTCTAGCCGTTCGCGTGTGAGCAAAATGCCAAACAACTCATGCTGAGTTAACTAATTGCGGCATACTTCATGTAAAAAGACATTTTGATTGTTGGCATCATAATGGGGCAGTAGTGAGCGGGTCGCTAACTTAGGACCCACGTGGCATGGATGAGGTGGAGTCGTTATGGCTTAAACGGAACATTTCATAGTGCGTGTAGACCTCTTATGTTAACACATAGAAATTTCAGACATAGGAATGAACTGCTCCATGGTCATGCCAAAAAATCCCTAGGCGTATTTCCTTTTGACTTCCGCCAATATAGCTTGTTATCTTTGTCCTCATGTGAGCAAGTGGCATGAGCCTTTGGAGATCTCTATTTTTTTTCTCATGGTATGTATGGGTCTCAACCCAGCTTAACTTGGCAAGATATCATTACGTATGTTAATAAATTGCAATTTCACTTAAAGATTTGGAGATTGAGAGTGAAATAACCTATAAGAAATATTTTTGTGCTAGTTTTCCCATCATTTAGTATTTTCTATATTGGTCGATCGAAGGTTTGTCATGTTACTTAGTTTCCCATTTTTTTCTCGATACAAGCGAGCAGCTGCCAGCAGGATGCCTGAGCAATCGTAAGCATGGAATTAGAATTTAGCAGTTAATAGATGTCTGTTTTAACTGATTTTTCCTTCTCTTCGTCTATTTAGAGTTGTTTAAAAGAATAGCATGCGACTTCAATGTGTGGATAGTTAGGCAAAACAATAATAATAACAATATCAATAAGAGTAATAAATTACCGATAATAAAAATAAGAAAATGGTGAAATCACTAATGTGGATTTTCACTCCAACCCCCAACAATATAATATTCCCAAGTTATTTTTTCTTTACAAAAAATAGGTTATGCCAAGTTGAATAACCTAATTCATTTTAGAGTGCGTTTGTTTCAAGAAAAATTTAAGATTTAGAAAATATTTTATGGAAAATGATTGATTGTACCGCTTAGAAAATGAATCGATGAAAAATGTTTTCATGATTGACAATAATTTAAGCCTAATCTTTTTGTGAGTGATAAAAATATTTTCATTTATTCATTTTTTTAAATGATATAAGCGATTATTTATCAAAAAAAATTTCAAATCTTGAGTTTTTTGGGAAATAAATGCGCCCTAAATTTTCCAATTTTTTCATTGCTTTTATTACTCAAATTTCGCGTCTTTTGGACTACCGTCCCTCCCGCTCTCATCGGATGACTCGACTAATAAACCAATCATCATCGGCCAAGAGACGCGCTTCTCGTGACACCACATCTCACATCACAACTTGGCCATCATACATCTAATAATTTTGCAAAGACTTATTAGTCTTCTCTGGAGTAAGGACTGGGATATAAGTCAACGCCTCAAAAATTGAATATTGATGGAACGCAGCCACAATTACCTCCATTTATTAATTTTGAATTCGTTGCCGAAAAACATCATGAAATTCGACAATTGCACAACCAAGTCCCTTTAAAATAAAAAAAAAAAATCTTTTTCCAGAAATACCAATGGGTGTTTTGAGCTATATATGGTCTCCACTTATGTAAAGATCGTTATCATAAACATAGAAGTCAGTGGCCGCCAGGGACGGTTAATAGCGACTTATTATTGACTAGGTAGCACCGACACACGACACGACACGAGTGTGTCGTCCGACACGACACGACACGTCGACACGTCATTTCTAAAAAATAAAGAAATTCCGACACGTTAACACGTCAGTTGTATATTAAATAAATATTTTTATTTTTAATTAATTTGATTCAAATTTATAAATAAATAATTAATTAAAAAAGCTTATAATAAATTTACACTAATGATATTAACAAATTAATTCATTTGAAATTCGAAAGATATATTCATAATTAATGCAAAATATTTTTTTAATTTTAACAAAAGTTATCGATGCTACTAATAATTAATAAGAAATTAGAGTCAATTTATTTAAATAAATCCATAACTTTCTACAATAACTAAAATTTATCATTATTCAAAATTCAATACTTTCTTTTTCGAAATTATTTTTTAATTTCATTTATTTAATTTTTCAGTTAAAAAAATAATCCCCAAAACCCACCTCTTCTTTCGTTGGTCTTTTCCCTCCACCCCAAGTTTATTTTACCTTCCGACCCCCCCCCCCCCAACCACTTGACAGTGACAGGTGAGCTGTCACTTCAACCCCCTCCCCCACGCCATTAGACGGTAGAACTCCTTTCTTATTTCTTTTGGATTTCTTTATGAAAACCCTAGTGAGCCGCCGAGTCCCCTTTTTTCTATCCTCCTTCTGCTCGCCACACGACCCCCTTCCCTTCTCTCCTCTTCCTCTCGTCGCCGATCCATCGCAACAATGGCGGCCCTCACCCTCTTTGGCCGTCTCTCGCCATCGTGGTGGTCCGTTCGTGGCTTCGTCTCGCCGGCGGGAGTTTGTCTTCTCTCTTCTCTCTCTGTTCGGCTCCTTTTCTAGCCGTCTCTCGCCATCACGGTGGTCCGTTCGTGGCTTCATCTCGCCGGCGGTCGCGGCCTCTGCTCCCTCGCCCTCCCTCGCCTCCACCCTTCATCAGTCTTCCGGACACGCGTCGACACGCGTGTCGAGAAAAGTTGACCGCGTGTCCGAAAATCGGATACGCGTTGACCGCGTGTCCGAGCGTGTCGACGTGTCCGACACGTGTCGGACACGACACGGAAGCCCATATAACGTGTCCGTGCAACCTAGATTATTGAGACTCATTTTACCAAGTCAAGATGATAAAGAAACCATCAAGTTCATTTTTCGCGTACCCCGTCATTCACGACGCATAAAATGAGAACATCATTTTTTCTATCCTTGCCGTGACTCTTGAACTGCATTCCAAGTTGACTTGGACTTTAACCATTCCCCAACAACAAAATGGCCCTCTAGTATGTGATAAAAATAAGATGACTCCTCTTATTGATTCCTAGAACCAAATCCTTGATGGGGTCTTCTTCTCTGAGGTCGTTCACTTCAGTTTTATGGTCTACTTTAACGTTCTTGTTCGTGAAAATTTCAGCAGAAGCATCTTTTGAATCAGAGGCAAATTCTCTGCATCACAGTGGTTGGTGGCCTGCCGCCATTACCAGCAACAATTCTGTGTCCACATGCATGTGGCCGGGCATTTCGTGCAACGATGCAGGAAGCATCACTGGAATTGACTTACCAGAAGAGTACCAGATAGGAGACCGATTTGGTAACCTGAATTTTTCTCTACTTCCGAATCTTACTTCTCTGCAACTGCATCTAAATGGACTCACCGGCTCCATTCCCCTTCAAATATGCGCAGTCCCGAGGCTCTCGCACTTGGACTTGTCCTCGAATTATCTAACTGGTGAGTTGCCTCCTTGCCTCGGAAATCTCACTAGTTTAGGATGGCTAGATGTGTCTATCAATCAGTTGTCTGGCTCTATTCCCTTAACACTAGGGAGTTTGAAGAACTTGTTCCGCTTGGACTTACATTTGAACCTTCTCACTGGTCCAATCCCGATTACCTACGGTCGTTTGAGCAATTTAAGCCTCATTGACCTTAGCTCAAATCAGTTAGGTGGCATCATCCCTGCGGAAACTGGGAACCTCAGCAAACTATGCTCTATTGATATAAGCGGTAACGAATTTGAGGGAGCGATTCCACCTACTCTCAGTCGTCTGTTCAGTTTAAGGTCTCTTCATCTTTCCTCCAATCGATTAGGTGGTTCTATTCCTCCTGAGATAGGGGATCTCAAGAACTTGCGTACGATGGATCTGAGCTTTAATAACTTTGTTGGATCAATTCCTTCAACTCTAGTTCTTCTCTCCAATTTGTCATTCCTTGGTCTCTCCACCAATCGATTAGGCGGTTCCATTCCTCCTAAAATAGGAAAACTCAAGAACTTGGTCACTATGGATCTAAGCTCCAACGATTTCAACGGGTCAGTCCCGTGGAGTCTCTGGAATTTGACAAACTTAAGAGACTTATACCTGCAACGGAACCAATTCACCAACTCCATTTCGTCCGGAGTAGGATATCTAGAGAACATCAATCGCATGGATTTAAGTGGTAACAAGTTCAGTGGTGCCATTCCCTCATCCATTGGGAATTTAAAGAGTTTATCTCATCTCGATTTGCAAGAAAACGGGTTCAGTGGCTCTATTCCATTAGAAATAGGTCATTTGGGCAACTTGATTGAGATGAGGCTGAGCCATAATTCCTTTATCTGCCCCATCCCTTCCTCTCTGGGAAACCTGGTAAGCTTGAAATCTTTGTATCTGCAAGCCAATCATTTCAATTGTTCCATCCCGCGGGCAATAGCAAATCTGACGAGTCTCATCAACCTGGACATGAGCTCAAATGACTTGATCGGATCAATTCCGAGTGAACTTGGGAGTTTACCCAAGTTAAAGTATTTTGACCTCCGCAATAATTCGCTCTCCGGCACTATACCAAAAAGCATGGAGTTTGCTTCTCTCTCTTCTGTGAATTTATCATACAACTCCTTGATGGGTCCAATCCCACGACATCTCCTGGATACACATTCGCGTAGTGCTTTCAACGGAAACAAAGATTTGTACACTATAGAAGGAGAAAGCAGCAACCTTGAACCTCCATTTGCACCTGCGAGTAGCCCCATTCCTTTGAGGACCCCTCCTTCCTCGGGCAAGCCTTCCGCAGTGATGTTATCGCTACTTTGCCTTTTAGTTGTCGCTTTAATTCTGGGGTCTTGCTTCTTTCTATGGTGCGCATTGGAGAGGGTTCAGCCAGAGGAGACAGTAGAAAAGGATGGAAATTTCTTGTCAATATGGAATTATGATGGGAAGATAGCATATGAAGACATAATTGCTGCCACGGAAGACTTTGACATCAAATACTGCATTCAAAGAGGTGCTTATGGTAGTGTGTATAGGGCGCAATTGCCGAATGGGAAGGTTGTAGCACTGAAGAAGGTTAATCGCTCCGAAGCCGAGGACCCAAATTTCAATAAAAGCTTTGAAAACGAAGTGAAGCACTTGACTGAAATAAGACACAGAAGCATAATCCGGCTCTATGGTTTCTGCTTGCATAGGCGGTCAATGTTCTTAATTTATGAGTATATGGAGAGAGGGAGTCTATTTTGTGTTCTGAGAAATGACACTGAAGCAATGGAGTTAGATTGGGTGAGGAGAGTGAATCTCATCCAGGATATGGCACACGCCCTGTCTTACTTGCATCACGGGTGTGCTCAGCCCGTTGTTCATAGGGACATATCCAGCAGCAACGTTTTACTCAACAATGAAATGCGGGCTGTCCTATCAGATTTCGGGGCGGCAAGGGTACTACAGGGAAATTCTTCGTCCAATCTCACTTCAAACACAGGAGGGACCCAGGGATATCTTGCTCCAGGTGACTACTCATCTTGTTTCTTGAACAAATTGCAATTATACACTCACCTAAGTCGTTGACCTAGTGACTGGATCCCAGGGCATTTTAGAGGCTCTGTACTGGGCAACATTCGGCTTAAAGTCAACGTTGGACTGTTGTGGGTGTGGAAGTTTATAGGAACTCCCAGCACATTCCTACCCTGTTTGATCAATAAATAAAGAGCAAAGAAAATAGATGATTTCTAAACTTTGGTCCAATGTGCAAAATTGTCATCAATTTTTAATTTGTTTATGTGCTCTTTGGACCTGATCAAATGTGCAAAATCATCCTTGAACTTTTAATTTGTTTAATATAATCTTGAAACTTTGATTCAATGTTTAATATGGTCCTTGAGTTTTTATATATTTTTATGTAGTCTAGGGCTACATGAACATTTATCAATAGTTTAGGGACCACATTAAACAAATTAAAAATCTAGAAACATTGCACATTAGAATAAATTTCAAAAGCACATTGGACCAAAATTTAAAGACCATTCGTGCTATTAACAATTGACATATAGCTACTTTTTATTAGCAAGAAAACCGTATATTACTAGCAAATAATGTAGAGGGATCATTGAAATTCATGACATTTGTGTTCTTTTCATAGAGCTCGCTTATACATTCGTGGTCAACGAGAAAAGTGACGTATACGGCTTTGGAGTAGTTGCATTGGAGACTATAATGGGCAAGCATCCAAGAAAGATCATATCAAGTTTGTGGACATCATCAGAAGATCATATAATGCTACATCAAATATTAGACCCGCGTCTGCCTTATCCAAGAGAGAATTCCTGGGCGAGAGATATAGCCATATCTGTCACTTTAGCGCTTGCTTGCTTGAGTTCCAAGCCCAAATTACGGCCAACAATGAAACAGGTGTCCGAGGCTTTTCTAGCTCGAAAGTTACTATTAGCCAAGCCCTTTCACGCAATGTCATTGATTGAGCTTCGCATAAACCGAGACGCGTGGTCAAGAGACGACTCGTCCGAAACTTCACTGAGACTCGAACAGTAAAATGTGGGTTTTCAACGTGGTTATAAGCTGTAACAGCAGGTTCCATTGGGGTGAAAGCTTTACTTTGTTGATTGGGATTGGAATGAGAACTTCGTCTATGTGTATATCTTATGTCACAGGTCTAATATATATGACGAATGGACAATAGTCCAGGTGCAATACAGCCATCGGATTTTTCGTGATAACATGATTGATGATGTGATTATTGTTGGAAGTTTGTTGGTAAAACAAACTAAGTGTATGTTTCATTGTCTCACATTAAAAAAGTGGGAGGAAGTGGGCCAATTAATAAGTGTGGGGTTTCTTTAGTGTACCTAAAAAAATGATTGGGTGTGGGCTAGACCCCACCATATCCACGTGCGGCGGGGGCGTGATTATTAGGCACACTTAGCACGCTTGCACGTCCACGGTTTAATTAGCACTAACCCCTTTGTTATTTCTTTTCATACGGTTATCTTATTAACTTTAATCAATTCAAATGTTGTTTTTGTTTTATTGAGAATTTTCGGAAATTATATATATATATATATATATATATATATATATATATATAAAATAAAATTTAATAATATTATTATTATTTTAATTATTCCGAATTTTTGTTTGTGTCTTTTCAAGGCAACCTTTGAAAAAAATACTTGTTCAGTTTGCAACATTTCCTGAAGGGTTGCATTTGTTCATTTTTTTAACTTGTTCCGAATGGATGCCTTTGTTTATCTAGGCAATTTTTCGAAAAAATACATTTGTTCACTTTGCAATTTTTCATGAAGAGTTGTCTACGTTTTTAAGACTGATTTATATGTACATGTCAATTTTCCAGAAGATAGTCTTGTCTTGTTGATGACATATTATCTTAGAGTCTTGTCCATGAATCCTCATGTGGATTGTCCAATTTGCTTGATTTTAACACTTCTTGGCTTTTCCTTCAATTGCATTAAGTTAGCAGCAGTCATTTTCAGTAATGATATAGTTACTGCAAAGTAGGATGGGGGATGCTTGTTGCAGCAAATGCTTACATTTCTGGACAATGATAGTCAATTGTTTGATTACTTACATTGATTTAGCGAACAATTACAGAGCTATGAACCTAGTCGCCGATGGACTAGAATAATTGTTGGGAAAATATGGCTTCGAATTGGGTTTTATGAAGTCGGATCTTTAGAGTAATCAAGTCAGACTTTGAAATATGATATTACTTTGTTTAAAGATTTTTTTGCCCCATAAAGTTGCTAATGGTCACTGGCAAATATTCTCTAGGATACAACAAAGTCCCAAAAATGATAATACTATAGTATTTCTCTAGGATCTCTCTAGGAAACAATTGAAAAATATCTGTAGTTTTTTTTTTCAAAAAGAAGGCTCGAAAAGATAAAAATGATCATACACTCTGTTCTATGGCATTTGGCCTCGTAAGGCTATTCACTGTTAGAAATTTGAGGAAGACTAAAGATCCTGATAATTAGGATCAAATTCAAAAACATGTAAAATTCTACAAAAACCTCTAGCCATTGATGTAGTTTGATTGAAACTCAGATTTACTAATCCTTGAACAATTGATAAATGAATGTTTCTAGCCAATTGCCCTCTCTAGGGGTGAGCATCCTTGGACCGACCCTAGACCGACTGAACCCAACTAGTCCTAGTCCGATTTCCAAGGGCACTAGGTTGGTCCTTGGTCTTAAAACCCCTAGACCTTGCACTATACGGTTAGTCATCGGACCTGAGAGTCTAAGGTTGATCCAACCCAGACCAACCCTGTATATATTATATATTAGATATATAGTATATATTAAATATTATATATTATATATGTTTGTCTACTCTAAACCCCAGTGCCTCTTCCCTTGTTCTCTTCGCAATTCAGTTTGCCGTGTAAAATACAAAAAGAATGAACCCAAGCCCTAATTCGACCAAAAAAGAAAGAAACCTTCTTCACTTGCCTTGCTCACTTGCTTGCCTAGCGGCCATTCACTCACCTCACCACTCGCCTCTATTCTCTCGCCTTGCGTATTCGTTTTTATGGTTTGTTACTTTTAGCAAGTGTAAATTTCTATATTACATTATCTTATATTTATGTTTTATGTGTGGGAGTTCATGGTTTAGTTGCTCAATGTGACATTTCTTATGGATATGTAATTTAAAAAGTATGTTTGTACTTTTAAGAAAAACAAAATGAAACAAAAAATAATCGATTGGTCTCGAGTTGACCTTGGAATCGGACCAAATCCATAGTGTTGGTCTGGTCCTTGATCCCATGCTCAACAGGGTCCAACCTCAATCCTAAAAATTAGGACCAACACTATGCGAGTTGGTCTCTAAATTAGGGATTGGATTGGTCCAATCCGGACCATGCTTATCCTTAGAAGCCACCATAAGGAAGAAATAATGTTTTTTTTTCTTTTTTGGTCATGAATAATGTAGGGTGTTACGAGCGCAATTGGTTTACCATTGCTCGATCACAAAGTGACCGCCATTTCACGTTTTTTGTTGAAATTTTAATTTTAATGAGCGGTTAGCATTGTGGAGAGAATTCCTCTCAAGTGTAATACGTAGATACGTCAATGACTGAAGATGTGACAGAATAGAAAGTTGTCATGCCCCGAATCCCGAGTTCGCGCACATCCCTTGGCGGTCGATTAAAAATGCGACATCCCAGGACGAGTCGCCGATCCATTTTTTTTTATCTTCAATTAAACGCATGCGGAAGCAAATTAAATTTACCCCTGGTCAATAAACAAACAATCGGGATAGTAAAGCACAACAAAAGTTGCCGAAAACAACTTATTTATTTATCCACTGTTACCCCTAGGAAGTTTACTAATTACAAGCTTTCCTACAGCCACTTCCCATTGATCCTCTCAAAAACCTTTAGGGATTAGGATCAACCTAAACTTCACAAATGACAGGGCTAGCCAAAAAGTGTCGCATCTTGTGCCCACCACATCCGCACTCGACAGATCTCTATGCTACAGCCCTGAAAATGTTTAACCACGACGGGGTGAGATAAAATCTCACCAAGTTAAAACCCCTAAGCCTTGATTAGGATGCGAATTCACCTCGAGGGCAGCCTAAGCACGCACCACACATAAACTCACCTCTCCTCGGTACGTCCCTGCACATTAGCGCGTCTCGTACAATAATAATAGTATAATGTGCATAAATAATAATCAGAACACACACGAGAATTTCATGCGCATTATCGACACATGTGTTCCAATTATTATGACCCCTTGGGCCACAGCCAACACAAGAGTCGGCGGTCTTTCGGCATAACCAGGTATCATCCCGCCCCATCGGGCACAGCATCATCCCGTGTATGCATACGCCTCAGGACAACATTCCAATAAAGGAGCATCGGTTCGGCCTCAACCGCAACTCGGCTTTCGGACCCCCACCGGGCATTCGATAAAATCGGGCATCGTCCCCAAACTCCCGTTGGGTGACAGGTTCAATTACGTGACCACTCAAGCATACCATCAAACCAACTTTATTGCCATTATTTAGCCAAGAACACCAAAATCCCTTTTCAAATAATAAACTTTGCAACTCTTTTTTTTTCTTTAAAACTTTCGAAAAGAAATTCATGCAGGGTCACGTATTTGGAATCAACTTGTCAAACTTTGCACACTTCTACTTTAAAACCTCATTGTTTTATTGGGCACATAAAAATTTGGTGTCCGAACTCGATACCTCAATTTTTTTCTATTTCTTTGCCCAACCACCTTTTTTTTGAAATAATCTTGGGTAACCTTTTTTTTTCTTTAAAACTCTCCGAAATAAATTCGTACGTGCTCACATACGCAAAATTAACCCGTCAAACTTTGCCTACAAAGCCATCTTTTGTAATAAAAATCGGAACCTACCTTCAAGCAATCAATCTCATAATATCACACATGCAAACACTCAAAATCATGGATAATCTCATCCAAGAAAACGAGCGTAAAATTTTACGTAATGCCTAATCCATCACTAATTACGCTAATTGCAATTAATTAAATAAATAACTATTAAATTAAGTAACTTACGATTAATTAAACTAAACCAAATTAATTAACATAACCGTGATTAATTAACCTAACCGTGATTAATTAACCTAACCATTATTAATTAACTAATCACAATTAAAATTAATCTAAACCAAGCTTAATTAACCATAAACATTATTAGTGCTAATCTAATCACCCCTAAGCATAATTAACGGCCTAATCAACTATTAGGGTTAACTCACTAGTTTTCGATGGCGGCGGGCTCACAGCAATGGCGACGCGATGGCGACGAAAACACGAGACAACCACGGCTTGAATGGATCTCAACGGCGGTGGTGACAATCCCTCCAAGCTCTCGGCCAAGAGGGGAGCTCGGCTTGGGGCTGGTCGGTGGAGGTGCTTGGCGAGGCTGCTGCTGCTGGTGTTGCGGGCGTGGAAGTGGTGAGGCGGTTGTGGGTGAGCTGATGGTGGCTGGCTGTGGCGTGGAGGTGGTGAGTGGAGTTGCGCTGGACGTGAGGTGGGCTGCGGTGGGATGATGGAGTTTCGGTGGAAATGATGGGGTGATGGAAGGTGATGGATGGAGGATGATGGGATGATGAGATGCAGATGAGATGGAGATGCTGAGGTGAGGTGGTGGAGGCGTGCAGTGATGGTGTCGTTGGTGATGATGCAGCAAGATGAAGGGGTGATGTGGCGGTGATGGATGAAGTCGCTGGTGCAGTAGCCAAGAAGAAGGAAAGGCAGAACCAGGTGGAGGGAAAGAAATGTGAGGGAAGGGAGTGAATGTGGGGGAAAAAGAAAGAAGAAAGGATCGGCTGAAGGGGGGCTGAACTTGCGTGCGTGAGAGAGAGAGAGAGAGAGAGAGGGAGAGAGAGAAAGAGAGAAGAAAAACAAGGGCAGCCAATCACAACCTTGGCAAAAATATCTAATTCAATCATCACATAGCCCCAAAGTTTTCATGCCCCATCTTCTTGGTCACCCAATCACAATTTGCTTCCAATTTCCCCTAATTTAAAGCTTTTTGGGTATAAAAACTCAAATTTCTCATCCCATCCGAATTTCATTTCCTTTTTCTTTTTGTCCGAAATTCATTTTTCCGCAGAATTTCGAACTCATCGAAAATTTTCCGAAAGATGAGACAACATCCAATAAATAAATCGTGACACGCTAAAAAATTCAATTCCTGAAATCGAATTAAATTTCATGGTCAAAGTCGATCAAACGCGACTTTAGTACGACCTAATCTATCAGGTAGCTTTTAGGGGTTTTAACGCGTTTGACCCGTGGTCAATAATTTTTTATCCACGTTTGTGCATCTTCGAATCATAGACAAACCACAATTGTCATAAAATTGCGAGGGTTCAATTACGTGTCCCGAATATAATATCAATAGAAAATTGGGTTATTGTCGTTCGACACGAATATCATAATCATGCAAAACCACCTGCAATTCGACTACGTACTTCCATCAAATTGGCTTATATCCGTTCGCTAACCGATTCATAACGGTGTCATATTGACCCTTGCCAATTATTATGGTCAAGCGGTTGACTCGTGAGTAATCAGTTCCGAGTATATTCGAAACGGGCCAAATTTCAGGATGTCACAAAAACGATATAGCAATTCATGTCCCTCATGAAATGATAAAGATTTCGGAGAAGACTCCCCTGCTTGGCATAACATGGCGTAGAAGACAACTAGATGAATTCCCTATTGAATTAATTGTTCGCAGTGTAGAATCTTCTATAAATCAGTATGAAGATAACAAATCAAGCAGAGTACAACGAGTTGATCATTTAAAGATCTTTTTTTATTTGTTTTTTATTCAATTTCCTTGTAGATAAAATTGTTACCTTTTATCTTTAACTTTCACCATAATTATTGGTGATGATACATATATGTATATATACATATATGTATATATATTATACAACATATCAATGAAAAGTACCGATTCATTGACTCAATTTCTAAGTTTCCTAATGGTATCAGAGCCACACAAGGACACATTGATCTTTTCTTGTAATCATCGTCTCTAATTGAAAGTTATGACCTACCAAGTTTCCTTATCGGAGAAATAGTTGTAAATCATCTTGCAAGTATTGTCTCTAATTGAAAGTCAAGACCTACATGGTTTCCTTACCGGAGAAATAGTTGTAAATCATCTCATAAGTATTGTCTCTAATTGAAAGTCAGGACCCACTTGATTCCCTTATCGGAGATATAGTTGCACCTGTTAAGAAAACTCCTACCAAGTTTTGAAATTGACAAAATTTTCTTGTTCTTGTCCTTATTCTGAAGAATATTAGACTTCTGAAGTCATATGACGGACTCTTATCAAAGTCTATTCATTCCAGAAGTCTTTCCCACTCTGATGCAATCTAGACTGAAACCAAGTTCAGAATGAAGATATAATTAGACTTAGAATTATTAATCTTATGACAATGATATGAGCGTTATAGAAACTTATCTTTAATATTTGGCTTTCTAGCGAAGAATCTCACTTACCCTTTATAAATACATTGATGGAATCAATCACGAATTGATGAAATTAATATTGAAGAAAGTTCCTTTTTAAACATTTACTTATGGAAACCTAGATTCTTATTGTATGAGCGACCGGAATCAACGGATTTCCATCTCAATCTTCAAATGGCTACAAGATTTCCTTAATCAATTATGTCCTATAAATTGATTGGAAGAAATTCCTCTAGAGAATGCCAACGGCTAGTAAGGCGTAGAGAAGTACTTAAAGAGGTCATTCAGTCTATTTAAGATAGTGCATGCAAATTGAAATTCCAAAGTTTAAAACCTTTCCAACCACTTGTTCTTCATCTACAACGCTTATAGATTGTATTCAAGAGAGAAAATCACAAAAAGAGTGACTTAGTGAGGGAAAAAGAAATATTTCACTGAGTGTTTGCACTCGAAACATTGTTATTCTCTGTTGATACTTCAATGAATTTCAACCAGAAGGCTATCGGTATGGAAGAGTGGATGTAGGCTTGATCTAAGCCGAACCACTATAAATCTCGTATGCAATTTTCTCTTCCCTTAACTCTTTTCAGCTTTATCCGTTGCAATTTTCTTATAAATTTCTCAAAATTCTAATTCATCTCTTATTTGAGTCTAAATTTTCTTCAGAAGTCTAGTGGCGCTCTTAGTCAAACTCTAACTTATGCATAGACTTTGCTTGCAACATAATATGTTTTGCATTTAATTGTTAAATTTTTTTAACACATATTTACCCCCCTTTAGGTGGTAGTACTAGCATTTTTAATTGGTATCAAAGCATTGGTACTCGTTTTATTGAAGTGTTTTTACTTTTGAGTTAAAGATCTTTTATGACTAGTAACTTGGCACCAAGACGGGTTGAAGGACAGAGCAATACCATGCTACCTTATTTTGATGGAAAAGAATACAGTGTGTAGAAAAATAAAATGAAGGGGTTCCTGAGATCCAGAGATCCTCTAGAATGGGATGTTGTAGAAAGAATAATCAACCCAAAGGCAGCTTCAACTTTAGACGAGGGAAAAAAAGTCTTAGATATAGATGCTGAGGAATCCAACCGAGCATAAATTACCAAGAGACAAGCTCTTGATACAAAAGTTATTTATTCTTTATATAGTACCTTGTCTCTTGCTGAATATAATAGAATTTCTTCATGTGAAACAGTTAAAGAAATCTGAGATAAAATTCACATCACTTATGAAGGAACAGATTATGTAAATGAGACAAAAAAAAAATATTTTACTTGGCCAATATGAATCTTTCAAAATGAGGCTTGGAGGGTCTATTAGAGATATGTTCAGCCGATTTATAAAAATTGTAAATGGATTAACATATCAAGGTCAACCAATTTCTGCTCCAATGAAAGTCAACAAACTTCTGCGATGACTTTCAAAGAACTGGAATCATGTGAATACATCAATCGGGAGACATAAAGAATCATGTCTCTTTTTGTTAACAAGCTAATAGACACTCTTCAATCATATGAAAAGAACAGATCAATGACAAAGAGGATCCAAAAGGTAAGAAGTCAATTGTGCTTAATCTAATGCTGATTATGATGATAAAGACATAGATGATAACATGGACGACGTGATAAAGAAATTCAGAAAACTAAATAGGAAATGAAGAAGATTGAATTGGAAAAAGCAAAGCAAGAAAAATTCCTAGAAAAGATCAATGAAAGATGTTGAAACTAGAAAGGATGTGATATACTTTGAGTGCAAGAAGAATGGACACATCAAGCCTAATTGTCCCTTGATCAAAAAGAAGAAAGGAAAGTGTGAAAAATACAAGAAAGCTCTTAAAACAAAAACCTGGAGCGACACGGAATGTGAGGAAAGTGAAGGAGGAGTTTGCAAATATCTGTTTGATGGCTCACTTTGAATCAGACTCAGAATCAGAGTCAGACTCTAACACGAACTTAGAATCTGACAAGGAAGTCAAGGTAAGTCATTCAAAAATTTCTATTAAAGTTTCTAAGTATATAGATGAACTTTGCTTGAACCTCAAATCTTCTTTTAAAAAAAATTCTGAATTAAAAAAAGGAAAATTCAAAACTCATGCAACAGGATAATTCTTAGAGAGAAAGGTTTCAGAATTTGAAAAACGATTATGATGATTTAAAAGAAAATGTGGATTCCCTTTCAAAAGAAAATGAATGTTTGAAAAATGAGATTTCAGATATTTCTATAAAGTTCTCCAAATGATCAAAAACTTTAGAAAAAATCCTTTCAACTCAAATACCCTATTATAACAAATCCGGTTTGAATTTGAGTAAAAAAAGTACTATTTCGATTGATTTCCTAATGTCAATGAGAGACTTAGATAAAGACTTCCAAAATCTTCTTACAAAAATCATTTTCAAAAAGTTTTTGAAAACCTGTTGGCCGGAGTGCTCTTAAATATTCTAAGTATAACAGCTCAGAACATTTTGAGAATGAATGTCCTAAAGTTTGAAGACATGTTAAGAAGGATTGGGCAAAGGTTGTCTTTAAAACTAACTTGCCGAGACCCAAGAAAATTTGAATACCAAAGAAAGTTTGAGATTTCATTTTTACTACTAGTTACTATTAAAAGGAAAAGCAAATGGTACTTGGACAGTAGATGTTCTAGACATATGACTGGAGATTCAAGCAATTTCATAAAACTAAAAAAACAAAAGGGAGGAAATGTTTCATTTGATGGGAATAGTAAAGGGAAAATTATTGGACATGGAACAATGAATATTGGAAGTTTAATCATCAATAATGTTTCGCTGGTAAAAGTTTTTGAATTAAAATCTTATGAGCATAAACCAGTTATGTGATACAGGATTCAAAATCAATTTCCAAGAAGATGTCTGTTCTGAAGTTAGTCAAGACTTATTTCAATCTTTCACTAGACGAAGACATGACAATATTTATCTTCTGGACATAAGTTCAAAGAGCTCTCAATATCTTATTTCAATTCAAGATGAAGCATATCTCTAGCATCACAAGCTTGGACATGTGAGTATGAAACAAATTGCTAAATTTTCATCTAAGAAGCTGGTTTGAGGTCTTCTCAGAATGATGTACTAGAATTTTGAGTTATGTACTCCATGTATCTTAATAAAATAGGTCAGAAGCTCATTTAAACCTATAAATCAAGTTTCCACTAATCGCCTCTTGCAGTTTCTTCACATGGATCTCTTTGAATCAACTAAAACTCATAGCATTGGTGGTAAGAAATATTACTTAGTAGTTGTGGATAATTATTCAAGATTCACTTATGTTTTCTTCTTGACAAATAAAACCGAAACCTTCTCATATTTTTCAAAGTTTGCTAAGAAAGTTCATAACAAGAAAGGTTATGCCATTTCAAGCATAAGGACTGATCATGAGGGAGAATTTGAAAATCAATACTTTGCAAATTTTTGTGGCGAGAATGGTCTTCAACATGTTTTCTCGTCTTCATACACTCTAAAACAAAATGGAATTGTAGAAAGGAAAAATAGGTCGCTACAGGAGATGGCCATAACTTAGCTGATAGAAAGTAAAGTCTCTTCTCGTTTTTGGGCAAAAGCAGTCTCTACTGCCTATTATATAATTAACAGGGTATTTTTAAGGCTCATCCTAGAGAAAACTCCCTATAAGGTGTATAAAGGAAAGAAACCAAAAATCTCTTATTTTCATGTGTTTGGTTGCAAATGCTTCATTTTGAAGAATGGAAATGATTGGCCTAGAAAATTTGAAGAAAGATCGGATGAAGGTATATTTGTTGGCTACTCTACTTCAAGCAAAGCTTACAGGGTCTTCAACAAGAATACACAAATTGTCGAAGAATTTATGAATGTCATATTTCAGGAAAAGTATTTAAAACCTACAAGATCATACTCAACTCGAAGAGTCTGAATTAGTTTCAGACTTAATAAAGTTTGATTCCCTAAGTCTGATTCCCTCGAGGAACCTCAGTCTTCTAGTATTCAACAAGAACACACAAATTGTTGAAGAATCCATGAATATCATATTTCAAGAAAGTATTTAGAGCCTACAAGATCATACTCAATTGAAGAGTCTAAACTAGCTTCAGACTTAATAAAGTCTGATTCCCCAAAGGAACCTCAGTCTTCTAGTGATCAAAGTCAAGCAGAACAAAAGTCAGAAGAATCAAAGAAAACTAATGATCAGCAAATCCTTGCAGGAAGTAACAAATCTAACAGTAACTGGAAGCATAATTTAAGCCATCCTAAAGAACTCATTATTGGCAATATAGAAGAAGAAATCCGTAAAAGGAGACTCAAGTGCACTAACACTTATTTCTAAAATAGAACCAAAATGAGTAGAAGAAGCTTTATTTGACGAAATTTAGATATAAGCAATGCAAAAAGAACTCAGCCAATTCAATATTAATGATGTCTGGGAGCTAGTTCCAAAACCAAAAGGAAAATTGTGATTGGAACAAAATGTGTGGCACCCCTGAAACGGCCCCCGATCCGTTAGAGTTGCCACAGTCACTTTCTCTTGGAGCATACTACTCTGAGACCAAAGAAATTTTAACATAACTTATAGTACCTGGGGGTTTTCATTTGTTTTCTTTACCGGTCCCTGCGCAAATAATATGGCGGAAGCATAATTAGACTACCCTTCATCAAAATATAAAGTGATGCACACCATACTAAAACTTTCATAAATTAGGCCGAACACTTTTATTTATATAAAGGATGGACTATGACAGTTGGTACAACAAAACGCCGAGGTCTTTTTGTGCCTGGCGATTACCCAAAAGAGAACCAACTTCTATCCTTGGATAACATCTGCATCCGTCCATCACCCATGTGTCGGCGTCCCAAAAAAATGCATCTCCTATTACCCTCAACTCTAGGTCATATCTAGTCAGGTCCGTTGGCCGGTGGTGGCAGCAACACCCTCAAAAGGCGACCATCCATACGGATGAGAACTGATATGAACTCCTGGTGAATAGGCTCGGCAGAGCTCAAAAGTCAGCAAAATCCTCACGCGCTCGAATACCAACCCGTGCACCCTAGGATGACAGTGCTCTGACCACTCCAACTGTAGGTCAATCAAGAGTCCATAAAACATACCAGGAGTCGCAAGTAGCGGCGGCATTTTTCTTTTAATCTGAAATGTTAGTCCCCAAGAGGGGTGAGTACAACCACTCAGCAATAAAAGATCCTTTAAACTATATTATGTAGAAACTCTAACTATCCAGATGCATGCAAAACACATGTCATTTATATATATATATATATATATATATATATATATATATATATATATATATGCATGCCATCAAGGGTTTATTTACCTACACAACATTCATAAAAACAATTCAATGCCATAATGAACGCATTTTCAATACCGGATGAAACTAACTCAATTTCATAGACAAATTCTCATATCATGCCACATGCACACACATGCACTCCTTTAATGTACCGGATTTTAGCATTCAAAGAAAGGTTTCATTCCCCAGGGACCAGTGTTTGCGTCCCTCTGGGCTTTCACACCCAACCTAGCATTGCGAGACCCTCCGGCACAAACCTTCGGACATCCAAAGCGTGTTCCGTCACACCCCTGGGCATCTTGCACCCCACCTGGCATCACGAGGTATATCCAAGGCTCGCCATGAAAATGGTTGCCCCTTCCCTTCGGATTTACGTACAATCCCTACAACCAGGCATCCCGAAACTCCCGAAAACCCTCCGGCACAAACCTCCAGGCATCCAACAGCGTCGACTCACTCGACCCTTGGGCATCCTCGGGGCATCGTCGGCTCACATCTCCGACAATAACATCCACATCATAATATACATCTCATTACAAAAATACATTTCGATGCAATGATGTCAAGGATTCCATGGATCTATAAGACTTTATCAAATTTTTTGATGTCATGTGATATGCTGAATGTCACTGCATCCACCAAGTGAATAACAACTCAAGATACAATGACTCTTAGGACAAAATGAACAATTTCATAGTAAAACAGTGTAAAGGCCAGAATGCACGCTTTCAGTAGAGATTTCGAAATAACCAGCAAATGACCATGAAAACTTCTGAAATTTTAACACGTTATAATTGAGATCTAGAGGAAAAAGTTTCATGAAGAACACTAAGCTAGATTTGTTATGTATAATGAGTAGTAGTTCACACAACTCAGTTCAAATTTCTTTTATCACAGAATAAAATTCGACAGAAAGCATTGCATATTAAAAGAGGTTTATGCCATCGTATTGATTCCGAGAAGTTCTAATAAAAATATATACTCTAGCTCATGCAATTCCTCACAACTTCCGTGAAGAAATCGGGATCAAATTCATATTAGAACTCTTCATAAAAATTTCACAAAGTTGCAAAGTTACACATGAAATTGTACCGGGTTAAGCAAATTCCGTAAAATCCCACTCCCACCGTGACTATCTTACTTCCACAAGTCTACTAAAAGTCGGTCTTTCATCAATAAATCAACAAGATCAAAATGTATACCAGACCAAAGTAATTCCTCAATCTCATGGTCCCGCTCTACTTCGATTATCCATAATTTAACATTCTACTTTCAGAACTCAATTGTTTCCAAGTCTATTGCACCATACTGGACAATAACAGCATCACATTATATAGATTAATGGACTTTCACTTGCCTCGATGTCCTACGGTTCCACAGCGTGTGGTGAGACGGTGAGGAGTGCGCGGCTCAACGACGGCAGCAACATGCACGCACGGCAGGGACTAATCTCCTTCCTTCCCTTGCCGACTCACTCTCTCACTGTTCACTCGCAACCTTTCTCGCTTACTCTCTCTCGATTACTCCTGGTTTCGCTCACTTTCTCGATTACCCACTTTCATGAGCACAAGATCACTGGTTTTGCTAAAACTAGTCAACAAAAGAGAGGCATGTTTCGGTGGTTGCAGGGGGAACGGACAGCTGGAATGGACATGTCTTCAACATGCCTCCTCATGCATTTCGCTGGCTATCCATATGCCAGCAACGTGGCATCATCCAACCAAGCTTCAGTCAATCTCTTCCAATTAGTTGACTTAAATGTCGACTATTAAGGGGTTTTTGGGTTGTTTTGGGCTAGTAGATTAGTGGACGTGCAGTCCTTCAATAACAAGGCCCAATTCTTTAAAAAAAAAAAAAAACTGATCCTTAAACTTGCACAAATATGGAGCATTCTCGATCCCATGGTCTTGGTGGTTCAATAATTTATCAAGTGTACTTATTCATGACTCAAATTCTTGTATAGAAGAAGAATGAGATTGCACGGTGTTTCGATTTCTTTTCTTATCTCACGTGCACTCAAGTGGTATAATTGTGTCGAGTCATCGAAAGGAATATATACACACATACGATCAGTGAAGTCGATAGTCTATTCAACAATCGGACCCTTACTAAACATGAGATATCAGTCAGTTGATGGAATCAAACAATGCTTAAGCAAAATACTAATGATACCATTCGGCGATACTTTTATTGATCAGTCACTGTCGTCGTACATTCACGGTTTGCGAAATTCTCGGGTGCCACAAAATGGGTGTTCAGAAACAAGATGAATGAAAATGGTAAAGCAACCAGGAACAAAGCAAGGCTTGTTGCAAAAGGTTATACGCAAAAAGAATGAATAGACTATGATGAGACATATGCACCTGAAGCTAGGTTAGAAGCCATTAGACTATTGCTTGCATATACATATTTTCATAATTTCAGGTAATTCTAGATGGATGTCAAGAGTACTTTCCTAAATGGGTTTATACAAGAAGAAGTCTATGTGGAACAAGCACCCAGATTCGAAGATCTCAGAAAACCAGACTTCATCTATAGATTGAAGAAGGCTTTGTATGGTCTGAAACAGACACCTTGAGCTTGGTATGAGAGACTGAGTAAGTTTTTGGTAAGCAATGGTTTCAATATATGAATGGTTGATACAACTTGTTCAAATATATGTAGATGATATAATCTTTGGGTCTTCTAACGAAAGTCTGTGTAAAAAATTCTCAAAGTCTATGTAGAAAAAATTCGAAATGAGCATGATGGGGGAGTTAACCTTCTTTCTAGGTCTACAAGTTAGACAATCAATGAAAGAAACTTTCATTTATCAAGAGAAATATGCCAGAGTTGTTTTTTTTTTTTTTTTTTTTTTGGTAAGAAAAAAAAAAAAAAAAAAAACAACTCTATATGCCAGAGTTGTTATCAAGAAGTTTAGGATGGAAAATTGCAAGAAGACTGAGACTCCCATGTCAAGTTCTTCCAAACTTGACAAGGATGAAGTTGGAAAGAAAGTTAAGCAAAAGACATACAGAAGTATAATTGATTCTCTTCTCTACCTCACTTCTTCTCGACCTAATATTCTATTCAGTGTGTGCATGTGTGCTAGATTCCAAGCTAACCCTAGAGAGTCTGTCAAACGTATTATCAAATAAATTGCGACTTATCCAAAGTTAGGCCCGTGGTACCCAAAAGGATAAGACTTTACATTACTTGGTTACTCAAATGCTGATCTAGCTGGTTGTAAAGTTGTGACAACTTGATTTTCAACCCTATTTTCGATGAAATAAAATGGGTTTTTCATCGATGTGCTTATAGTCATTTTCTCTTAACTGATCACTCACGAGATAATTAATCTATCAAGTGAAACCGTTAAGGAATCTAAACGTGACAAACTTGAGAATTCGATCGAAAATCGATTGCTCGACCGTGTTAATCTGCAATGGTCAATACAACACCGTCAAAATCGATTAGAGACTAGAGATAGGTCGATTCGACATAGGCATATGATTAAGTGTGGGTGATTCCACCAAATTGTAAAATTCGGGTCGAACGGCACTAAACCGATTTTTCTGTCATTTTTATACCATGTGTCTATATTTGAAACCTCAATATTTTCACAACAACCAAAAGTCGCCTATGAGTCGAAGATGCACAATGTGGATCAAAAATAATCGACCACGGGTCAAATGCACTAAAAATTCCTAAAAGCTACCTGGTAAGTTAAGTCACGCTAAAATCGTGTCTGATTAAAATTAACCACGAAATTGAAAGTTCTGTCATGTCACGATTTATTTTAGGAACGTCAACTCATCCTTTGAAAAATTTTCACTGAGTTCAAATTTTCGATGAAAAATCAAGATTTGGCAAAATTGGAACGGGAAATTCGAATAGGCCAAATTGGGTGCATGTTTGGCCTTTAAGTTGAACCAATTCGCAAGGAAGATTGTGGAATTGAGTATGGACTTCCTCCATGGCATTTTGGCCATTGAATTAGATTGAATTGGAGTGGAATTGATGGAATTGAAGTTGGAAATGTTGGAAATTCGAGGGGGGGCTGCAACATTTCAACACCATCCTTGGCTTCTTGAGGAAGATTAGGAGGGGAATGGCTGTTGTGGATGAGGCTGAGGTAGGTGGGGGCCAAGTGATGTGTGTTTGGGATATTTCTTGAAGACTTTGGTGGCTTTTGTCCCTGTTCAACCAGCAAAGCTTCTTCTTCTTCTTCCTTGTCCCTTGGTACTCCATTGTTGCTGTTTTGAGAGCCAAAGATCAACAGAGGATCAGCTGCTGTTTTGAGAGCCAAAGACCAATAGAGGATCAGCCAAGACCAACCAGCAACCCCCTGCAGACGAGCCAGCCACCGCTAAGCAGCCTCACACCCGCCCGAGCCCGCTCGAGTCATCACGGCGTCCCGCTCGCGCGTCCATCTGCCCCACGTCCCAAGCCGTCGTCCACGAAGCCAGGCTGTCGACCAGCTTCCTCCACCACCCGTCCAAGCTGCCATAGCATCTCCGAGCCGCCAACAACCCCACTTGGTCCCGCCATTGCCGCCTAGCCATCTAGCTCCGCCCACCAAGTCCCTCGATCGCCCCTTCTAGCCAGCCAGAAAATCGAAGTTCCAACTTGGGCTATGGGCTGTGTAGGTCTTTTTTGGGCCCTTCCAAGCCTTGTTGGGTGTTACCGTAGGCCCGTGTTTCACTCGCCTCTAAGTTGCCTTCGTCGTGAACTCATCGGCTCACAAATCCGATGATTTCACTTGCTAAACCTTGCTTAGGGGGTTAATTATGCTTAGTGGAGGATTAGATTAGGCTAAGATTGGTTAAAGTGGTTAGATTAGTGTAATTAGTAATTTAGTTGGTTAATTAGGCTAATTAGATGGTTAGATTAGTTTAATTAAGGGTTAATTAGATTATGTGATTTATCTAGCCTAGTATGTTAGTTAATTAGGTCCAGTTAGGTGGTTAGATTAGTGTATTTGGCTTAATTAGGTATTTAATTAATTATTTGACATTTATTTAATTAATTTTGTAATTTATTTAATTATTTAATATTTTCGAAAATTATACCGGGATAGCCGGTCGTTAGAATTTCGTGCCGGTTGTCGTGGTGTAATTAGTTTATGCAATTGAGTGCTAATTTGTGCAATTGAGTGATGATTGTTTATTTTTAGTTATTATTTCAAAAATGTGGATTTTTGGCATTTAATTAAAAAAATACCATGTGTCAGATTATGACACCAAAAATGTTTTTTAAGTACTATATCAAATATTGGGATTTTAAAAAGGAATGATCACTTTTCTAGTTCGATCTGACCGTGTACCCACACACGATTATTTTACCAGGTGTTTTTAATACGAAGAAAATAGGCCAAGCACATTATTTTAATTGAGGCATTTGAGTGCAAAGCACAATGTCTTTGGCCAGGATTAAATGGTCGTGTGACTGTTATGTGAATCTGTCGCGAGCTTTTACGTTAAGCGATGCTCCTATATGGAATGCCCCTATCAACGAATGCTGATCGCGGTAGAGGCCAGACCGAAGCTCCTTCGAGAATGCCATCTAGAGGTAGACGTTGCCGCACTCAAGGGATGAGACGATGCCCAACTATGCCAGAAGACCGCTGAACGTCGAGTAGGCCATGCCCGTGGGGCCATAATCAATTGGAACACATGAATGAGTGATTTAAACACGCCTGATTATGGGACAAAATTGTATGGCACAGAATGGAACGTGTCATAACGATTTGGCCTTATAATCGGGACCCCTATGATTGTTTGAGATACAAGTTGAGGCGTTCCAATTGTTGAGTGTTATTACTGTATATATCTTTGTTATATGAACTTTACTAACGTGGAGGAAGGAAATGATGCGAGGTAAGTCTCATGTGATGTGTGTCTAAACCACCTCTAAGTGTATTTCCTTGCTAATCGAGGTTTAGGGCGTGAACTCGCTAAGACATTGTCTCACCCCGTCATGGTTTTACTTTTTACAGGTCCCTAGATGGAGGCATGCCCGATTCATTTTGGACAGCCACAGAGGTATAACGAGCAGAGCACCAACATTCCTATCCTCAGGAGTCCCTGACTCCATGAGCTCATCATGACCACTATCTTGGTTGATGAGGGCCTACCATAGTTGGTACCTCATCGATTCAAGGCGTGGTTTCATCATGGACCTAATGGGGTGCGGGAAAGTCCTTTTCAGGATTTCGACGTACTCGCCGTTGAAGGCAAGGGGGTAGCTGACCCACCTGACGGTGTCATGATAGTTCCGGATCCCAAGTAGATAGGGTCCGGGATAGGGTTAGCTTGGTAGTCTCTTTTGTTTATAGACTCTTGTGTATAAACTTGGTGTGTTTATAAAAGTGTGTTTGTGAAAATTTGTTGTCCTGCTTTTCTATCCCATGTTTGTGTTGTTTGAGGATTGTTTATTTTTCTTTCGCATGTGTATGAATTGATTTGGGTCGGCGACACGTCCTGGGAACGTCGCAATTTTATCGACCACCGAGGGATGTGTGCACGCTCGAGGTTTGGGGTGTGACAAAAGTTGACAGGAAAAGTACTTCAAAAACATGCCAACTCTTAGGACAAATGTTAGTGTCCTGGTTCTCAAAGAAGCATAACACCATGACACTCTCAACAATAGAAGTAGAATATTTTGCTCTTGGAAGTTGCTATCCACAAATTCTTTTGATCAGGCAACAACTAAGGGACTTTGGAATAGAAGAACTTTGCACTGAAATCAGATATGACAACACAAGTGCAATTAATCTTACCAAAAATCCTATTATTCATTCAAGGGTAAAGCATATTGAAATTTGCCATTATTTCATTAAAAAAAACCATATGCAAAATGGCGAAATCAATGTTCAATTCCTTGATTCAAAGAATCAAATGGCAGATATCTTCATGAAGCCAATAGAGTAAGGCTTATTCGAGTCCATCAGTGAAAAGCTTAATATTACTCTTGCATTTGGCTAAAGTCTATAGACGAGCAGACTCATTAGTTCAACCTATGGAAGAAACATTCTTCTGAAAGCCTTCCAGACTCAAGTAGTTAAATTTCAAATTTTGGCACGTAAGTTTCTTTCCTTCTTGAACATGTACGATTATTCTCGAATTATTACTTGTCTTTTATATTTTTGGAAATTGTTATATCTCTACTGATTTTCCGAAGTTAATTTTTCAAAAATTGTTAACAATTATATTTTTAAAGTTTAAAAACAGAATTTTTTTTTTTTTGTGCCTGTTCAGTTGCCCTGCTTCATTTTCTTTAAATAAAATCTTCGACTCTTTTTCTCGATAACCAGACTCTCTTCAAATCCCAATATTATTCTCAAACCCTCACTTCTCTTGATCTACTCTCACATTCTTCGCAAAATTTCTCACTTGATCACTCACAAACATGTCATCAAAGTCCTCCAAGTCTGTTTTGATATCTTATCAAAGGAAATCCTCTTGTATTGCTAGTCGTGGGCCTCAATTTGTCCCAGAAAGTCTGACGCATTTTGATCTCACTGGAGATGAATCGCCTCGAAGCACGACTCAACAATCAATGGAGGAAGAAGTTACTCAAGAAGCAACTCCTATTTTGGTAAGAAAGCCTGAGATACTTCTAAAGTATTATGAGTTTTTGAAAAAGGGAGGAAGTCCCATGGATTTCATAAGTTCTTTCTTGAAAGAAAATGGCTATGGGAACAAAACCTTGTTCTTGAGAGCCATGGAAAACTTAGGGTTGGTAGAGGCTGGAAGAGAAAAAAAGAAATTTTAAAATTTTCCTGCTAATCCTCACTTTGGCACAGAAGATCAGACTAAGAGCAAAAAGGAAGACGATGATGAAATGGTGTTCAAAAATCTTCAACCCAAAATGGGTTTTGTTGCAGAAATCGTTGGAACAAAAGGAAAGTTATTTCAATCAAAAGACCATAAGAAAGCCTACTCACAGATGCTGAACAGGGGGGTCATCAACCCTTGAACCGTAGATTTTGATTTAAGAGAAAAGTTTGCCAAGCTTCAGATGGAGAGGTTCTGTGTGGAGTCATTTGACGCTTACCCCAAATTGACCGCTTATTTTTATTCCAACTTGTCTGTTTTGGATCCCACTCACATTCAATTTACAATGAGTGATAAAGTGTTTGATATTAATTTGTTGGCTGACATTCTAGGGGTAGAAAGGAGTGGATTCTTACCCATTAATGTGTCTAACAAGTAGGTCACCAAGTTTCTGGTGAAGGATTGGATACCTAGGGAAAGCATTACTTATTCTAGGATGTCTGCTTCTAATATTTTACTCCACAAGATTATCATCAATTGCGTTAAACTCAAGGCTGCTTCAAAAACTGATGTTTCCATATTCTAAGCAAAAATTATGTGGGCCATCTATAATGGTGTTGCTTTCTCACTCCCTCACACAATCTTACTGCACATGTACAGCACTGTTATGAAGGGAAAAGGGACAACTTTTGTACACAGCATTGGTAACCAGACTCTTCCAATACTTTCAGATTCAACCGCTATCAAAGTTTTGTTCTAGAACCATTGTCTCCATGCAAATTAGACTTAAAATGATCTAAAAAATGAGATTAAAGGATTTCTCTAGAGCCTTGAAACTTTCGAAGAAGGAATCTGCTAGCAAAGCTAAGTTAGGATCTGCTACAGAGAAGAAGCGCAAAGGGAAAAGCGTTGTCTCGAGAACTCCAAAAAGAAAACGACATGTTCTTCTTCCTCAAGATGAAGAAGAGGAAGATGATGAAGACGAGACCATCTTTGCTATTGCCATGCATGATCCTCTTGGAGGTATAGCTAATTCTAAGGAAGAAGAAGAGGATGTAAGCGAGAAAGAACCATAAGAAGAAAGTGATGGAAAAGAAATTGGAGTAAAAGAAAGTGAGGATGATGACTCAAATCGTGACGAGGGAGATGCCAATGTGAACGAGGAACACGAGGACACTAACAAGGAAGAAGAAGATATAAGGGAAATTGATGCACGAGATAATGGGGAGATGGGAATTGGTAAACAAACCAGTGCTGGAAGAGAAGGATTTCAAGAAGGAGAGGTTATTTCTCAGACTGAAGCTGCTAAGACGGGGGGAGTAGGTGAGAAATCTCCTCTTATCGAACCAACTGCTAGTGATGGCATCAGTCGATCTCCTACAGATGCTAAAGATATTTATACATCTTATTTCCCTGAAATCTCAGATAAAGAAGTTAATGTTCAAGGGGAGCAACAAATTTCACATGTTCATATCAATGTTCCTTCACATCTAGATACTCCACCGGTACACTTTGCAGAAGTTAGTGCCCAAACTAAACCAAAATCAAACTATCATCGGATAGTAGAGCTCCTTTTGGAGATTAAGGCACAACAATATGGGATGGAGATTGAAATCCAGAAGTTGCATGATGCTCTCGATACTACCTTAGAGTCTCTCACTAGAAAGATATAATCTCTTGATGATAAAGTCCAGACTATGAATCAGCAGGCATCATAGAATCTGGCAAAAGTTGAGATTGTTTTTCAGTGTCTCACTAAGCTTGAGAAGACCGTGTAGACTTTGGAGGACTCTCGACTTGTTCGTGTTCCTAAACAACCCTGATCATTTTCGAACCAAACTCTTTTTCTTTGTGCTTGTTTGATTTCTCTTTTTACTGTTCACAAAAAAAGGGGAGAGTTTTTGCAGATTGCTTTGATTCGGTGCATGAGTGCATGATTAAATTTTTCTATACTGGTGTGGTTTTTTTTATACAGATTTTTAATTAATGTGTTTTGTGGATGCATACTATGTGTATTTTGTGCAAACTTTATTCTGTTTACTGTCCGTTATCTCTATCAATTATCATGTGCTGCTAAAGTGTTGTTTTGCATGATAACTTTCATATTATGCTTAAATCTACATGAAAGTTTTGTCACCATCAAAAATGGAGAGATTATTGAGAAAACTCCTACCAAGTTTTGAAGTTAACAAAACTTTCTTGTTCTTGTTATTATTCTGAAGAATAGTAGACTTCTGAAATCATATCGCAGACTCTTGTCAAATTCTATTCATTCCATAAGTCTTTTCCACTCTAACATAATTCAAACTGAAACCAAATCCAGAATGAAGATATAACCAAACTCACGATTATTAATCTTACGACAAGGATTCAGTATGAATGTTATAGAGATTTATTTTTAATATCTAGCTTTCTGGCAAAAAATCTCACTTACCATTTATAAATACATTGATGGAATCAATCACGAATTGATGAAATCAATCTTGAAGACAAGTTCCTTTTTTTGGGAAGCATCTACTTATGGAAACCTAGATTTTGATTGTATGGGCGACCAAAATTAACGAATTTTTATCTCAATCTTTAAACGGTTACAAGATTTCCTTAATCAATTCTATCCAACGGATTCATTGGAAGAAATTCCTCTGGAGAATGCCAACGGCTACTAAGGCGTAAAGAAGTATTTAAGGAGGTCATTCAATTTATTTGAGATAGCACGTGAAAATTGAAATTCCAAAGTTTGAAATCTTTCCAACCACTCATTCTTCATCGACAGCGCTTATAGAATGACTTTTAGTCAAACTCTAACTTATTCATAGACTTTGCTTGCAACATAACATATTTTGCATTTAATTGTTACATTTTTTTTAACACCTATTTACCCCCTCTTTAGATGGTAGTACTAGCATTTTCAACACCAACGCAAACTCAGACGTCAGAAAATGGAACTGAAGTCAGTAACCCAAAATACACATTATGGGTGCGGAGTGACCGCCTCATAAAGTCTTGGATCATGGGCATACTCTCATAAGAGATTCTCGAACATGCGGTTAAACTGCAAATAGCAGCAAAAGTATGGAAAGCCCTCCTCGATCATTTCAAGCAAAGTTTGGTGACTCATGAGCTTGACCTTCTTGGACAACTTCACCAAATCTGGAAAGAAAATAAGCCTTTAGCTTGTTCACAATGCAAAATCTTCTACAAATCAGTATGTAGATAATAAATCAAGCAAAGTATCAACGAGTTGATCATTTGGAGGTCTTTTCTGATATCTTTTATTTAATTTCTTAGGAGATAATATTGTTATCTTTTATTTTTAATTTTCATCATAATTATAGGTGATATCTCTATATATTGTACAGCATATTAATGAAAAGTAAAGCTTCATCGAATCAATTTTTGAGTTTCTTCATTCCCCATGTTGATTAGACACCTGACGTCAATACTCAAGGGACTTTCACTCCATCCTACCACAGCTTTATGCAGAATTGGTCAAACAGTACATATAGAATCATTTAATACTCTACCTCGCGTGTAAAGGGGGTGTGTCCCATGTGAAATTCGAGATCAAATGTAACCACGTTAAATGCATAAGGCCAGGTAGGAGAACGAACAAAATGGAAAGAGTAGAGACGAAATAAGGAGTGTCGGAAGTCCACAACAACGACCTTTAATTGATTGTGAGATATTCAGTTAGATGAAATTTCTCTCGCAAGTTTAAATATTTGGAAATGGATGAAAAAATGAAAGGTGCTCGGACAAGACAGGGGTTATTAATCTTATTTATGCAGACGACAATGTGTTCTATCGCATATATGGTCTCCAGCAAGCATTGTCAGCTTGTTTCGATCAGTTTACCTTCTCTTTTTATTTCCTCTTTTGGGTCTTTCGGCATCGACATTTGTTTTGTAGCACTCGATGGATTTTACCATCTTTGATACTTTGTAGTCTTCTTCTTTACAAACCATCAACGTGGTTGGCCAATAGATGAATCAGTCATTTTTCATTTTTGAGGTCACCAGAGCCATTCACGAGTGAGCAAAATACCAAACAGCTCATACTGAGTTAACTAATTGCGGCATACTTTGTGTAAAAAGACTTTTTGATTGTTAGCATCATTGTGGTGTAGTTGTGAGCGGGTTGCTAACCTAGGACCTATGTGGCATGTGTGATGTGGAGTCGTTATGGCTTAAACGGAATATTTCATAGTGCGTGTAAACCTCTTATGTTAACGCATAGAAATTTTAGATATGGAGATCAACTACTCCATGGTTACGCGAAAAAAATCCCTAGGCGTATTTCCTTTTGACTTCCACCCAATATAGCTTGTTATCTTTGTCATCATTTGAGCGAGTAGCGTGAGCCTTCCGGGATCTCTAATTTTTGTTCTCATAGGATATACAGGTCTCAACTCAACTTAACTTGGCAAGATTTCATTATGTATGTTAATAAATTGCAATTTCACTTAAAGATTTTGAGATTTTGAGAGTGAAATAACCTATAACAAATATTTTCGTGCTAGTTTTCCCATCATATAGTATTTTTCTATATTGGTCGATCGAAGGCTTTTCGTGTTACTTAGTTTCCCGTTTTATCTCGATACAAGCGAGCAGCAGGATGCCTGAGCAACCGTAGGCATGGAATTAGAATGTGACAGTCAATAGACTTCTTTTTTAATTGATTTTTCCTTCTCTTTGTCTATCTAGAGTTGCTTAAAAGAATAGAATGCGACTTCAATGCGTGGATAGTTAGGCAAAACAATAATAATAACAATATCGATAAGAGTATTAAATTACCAATAATAAAAATAAGAAAATGGTGAAATCACTAACCTGGATTTTCACTCCAACCCACAACAATATAATATTCCCAATTTCTTTTTTTTTTCTTTTTCAAAAAAGAAGTCATCCCAAGTTGAATAACCTAATTCATTTTAAAGTGCGTTTGTTTTACGAAAAAAATTAAGATTTAGAAAATATTTTACAAAAAATGATGATTGTACTATTTAATTTATTGACAATAATTTAAACTTTTTGTGGGTGATGAAAATATTTTTATTTATTCATTTTTATAAGTGATATGAATGCTTATTTGTTAGAAAACATTTTTCAAATCTTGAATTTTTTGGTGTCTTTAAAATTTTAACACACATAAATATCTAACCATCAAATCGCCCCGATTTTGTCGTTATTCCTCTTTGCAAATTAAATCATAATGTTTGCTTCATGAAAATGACTAGGTCAACAAACGATCTAATCCCTCCACAACTATGCCTCAATCTTCAAACCCTGTCATTTGCTTTTAGTATATCACAAATATTCAACTTTAATCATCATTCTTAATTTTATTTCTTTGAAGTGATCGCACAATATCTACTATAAATTAAGAGAAGTAACCTATCTATATTTTGTATTTGTATAATGTACCATACACATATTTTTAGTCATTAATATCACAAAAAACTTCAAATTAATATAATGTGACAAATTTACTCAAAATTAATTTTTTTTAACCAAAAAAATGAGAAACCTCTGTTAATTTCTATTAAATTGAATTGATTATACTTATAATAAACGTATAATAAAACTTCAAACTAGTACACCCATCAATTATCATGTGCCATCTAACTCACCAATTTGATGGTAAAATTTAATGGAAACAAACGGAAGACAAATTTATAATGGATATGCTTGAGGTTTTTTATGATATTAATAATATTTTTAGAGTCCTCAAAAGATGATTTCTGGCGGTTTCTCGGTCAACAAAAATTAATAATAATAAATAAATAATATTTTTAGAGATGTAAAATGGGATTTTAATCTCCGACGACGACGTCGTTATCTCCCCTCCCCTCTCCTCCCCTCTCCTCTTCCATGTTCTTAAACCCTACCAAAAAACCTCGGTCGCCCAAACGACCCGCCAAACACGAACGTCCATCTGCTCCACAGCCCTGCAACACCCGAAATCTCGATGGAGGTGGTGATCGCCTCTTCCTCCGTCGCCGACGCCGGCATCGGCTGCTGGGACCTCCACACCGGCGCCGAGCAGCTCCGCCTCAAGTCCTGCGCCTCCACCGCCCGCGGCCTCACCTCCGTCGGCCACCGCCTCGTCGCCTCCTCCCAGCTCCGCGACCCCTCCGCCACTTCCGGCTCCGTCTTCTACTGGTCTTGGGATAGGGTCGGTTTCTCTTCACCTGAAGTTTACACCAATTTTTTTTTTGTGGGTTTTAATGTTTAGGCTCGTGTTATTGGTGCCGCTCATGTGTTTGATTCTTTGCCTCAATGAGTGAATTTGTTCATTCTGGCCGTGCCCCTTCAATGCAGCCCCAAGTCGAAGTTAAGAGCTTTCCCGCCGAGCCGATTTTGCCGCTCACGGCGAACAGCGAGGGCACGTACATTGCTGGCGGGGGTGTTTCCGGCGAAATTTACCTATGGGAGGTGAATTTTTCGTATCATTTGTCTTTTAGTTCATCTTGATAAAGAGGGGGGAAAGGGATCTTTCGTTTTGGGTGTTGCACCTTGATGTGATTTTGGCGTGGTTTTTGCTGATTTATTTGTAGGTTCCAACTGGTAAACTGCTTAGAAAGTGGCATGCTCATTATAGGGGTGTTACTTGCTTGGTATTTTCGGACGATGATTCGCTCATAATCTCTGGGTCAGAGGACGGATCCGTCAGAGTCTGGTCCCTTTTCATGTACTCAGCTTTACCCTTTTCCCCACCTTGTTAATTAGTTTCAATTGAACAGAAGATGAGTGTTTAATGTCTATTCTGGAAGAGGTTTTGTTAATTGCTCTCTCTCAACGACTTCTTTTGCATTCAGGATATTTGATGATATGAGGAGGCAAGAAGCAACTCATCTCTATGAGCATAGTTTTACTGGGCATGCACTGAGAATAACTGATGTTGTCATTGGTTATGGCGGATCGAATGCAATTATCGTTTCAGCATCAGAGGATCGAACATGCAAGGTATGTCGTTTTTTCATCCACGACAGTTGTTTCTGGAGATATAGTGGAAACGTTGTAGTGGACACAATAAATGCGGCCCTGTCTTTGGCATATTAGGATCTTAAAATAAGAAATCTCTTGTATAATCACTAGGCCTTTTGATTGGAATTATTCTGCTCTTTTTTACCACTGCTAGTTTGTCCATCCAATTCCCATACTTTACCGCTGCCCAAGAAATAGTTGAAAATTAATTTTTTGGATCTGGGGTACCTTCAAGCGCCTCATGCATGGGGTTGGAGTCATGCACTATAGTCAACGGTCAATAAAAAGGATGAAAGACATTTTCTTGGAGCGAGACATATCTTATTTGTCATGGATATTGGTTTTCATTTGCTGCTAAATGTGTGCTATTTATTTACTACTTTTCGTGAACATTACGTCTTTAATTTATGGTTTTTGTATGGTTTATTTTGCCATTTTCTTTGGTTGTGAAAATTTTTTGGGAATTCTTTCACAGTTATGTGTCAAACTACATCTGTAAGGAATTTATTCTTATGTGCAATTTCCAGGTCTGGAGTTTATCTAAAGGGATATTGTTAATAAACATTGTCTTTCCATCAATGATATATGCAATTGCTTTGGATCCTGGGGAACATGTCTTCTATGCTGGCAGCAGGGATGGGAAGATATATGTTGCTGCTCTGAATGCTGAAAGTAGCTCTAATGATGCTTATGGAATGTACATAATCGGTTCGTTAGCTGATCACAGGTTTGTCATTATCCTATGGTGCCATTGTCTGTGTTTATATCCACCTGATCCTAAGATATGATAGAAACTGTTGTAAATCACCCAGTACACCTTGAATATCATCTTTTTGTGGGACCAGCTCAAGAGAAGTATTTTGGGTGTGGCATTCACACCAATTATTTGAGTTATTTCAGAAGTTTGACCATTTTGATGTTAGCGTCACGAAGAGTGTGTGCCAGTATTAACATGATACACTGGGTATTAAGGAAATTTTTGGTCTCTGATGCATAAGACTTCTTATCAATTTCTATCAAAAAATTTGCGGAGCCTATTTTAATTGTGTACTGATAATTCTTTCCCCTGCTTTTGAACAGCAAAGCTGTCACCTGTCTGACTAACAGTAACAGCTTAAACCTACTAGTTAGTGGCTCAGAGGATGGTATGATTAGAGTTTTGGACCCTAAAAGTGGAAACGTCGTGCGGATGTTTCGACATTCAAAAGGTTTTATTCTCTAATTGTCACAGCTATTTCATCACTATCAGATGTGTTTATGAGCTTCATCTTGCCCTATATTCATGAATATGCGTTGTGTAGTCTAGTCCAGAACCTTCTATGTCCCATTATTGTGCATATTCTATGATGTTTATTCATGTATTCAAGTCCTAAATATGTAGGTACTAACAGTCTCATGTGAATAAAGAGCAGATGATCCTGTTGCTTCATCTGCCTTTCTATTTATGTTTGCATTGGAGATTCAAGTATTGCCGTTACCGACATTTTATTGTTCTTTCTTCCTTGACACAGGACCTATTAACAATGTCCAAATTGTGAGGAAGCAACTAGGTTTCAACCCTCGAATGGTTGTAAATCCACAGGGCTCCTCAAGAAGGCATGGATCCTTGTTACCTCCACCTCTAGAAAAATACACTAATTCAAGTGATGATGATTCAGACTTCAGAACAGTTGTTAGTCTGCATGGCACTAGCTATGAACCCCTAGAGAGTCCACACATCAGTTCAAATGCGATGAATCAACAAATTGAAGAACTACAGGTTTGATATTCATATCTTTTTTTGAATTGTTATGAGGAGGTTTTAGGGTTGATGTGCAAACACAACCACGGTTGCATGTCATGATATAGTAATTTTCAGAGTGACTGCATTTGCAAATCGGGTATGTTATGAATGGGGTAACTGAACTTTCAACCTACTTTCAAACAGGCCACTTAACTTCCAATTATTAAATCTAGGTTAACCCACTTTGATTTTTCCTCTAATCAGGGCAGTCTAATGATTAATTGACCAAAATCTTGCCAGAAATCTGAGTGGAGGCTTACTTGGCTTATTTCAATCTTATGTGTTCACCAAAAGTGTCTCAATGCACGTGTGTGATTCTATTACACTTTAAATATTCAACTTTAGATGATTTCCATCTCAGGCCATTCAATTTTAGATAACTTATAATAAATTTTGCAACATACCACAACACTTAAGCTGCCAAGTCAGATTAATATTAAATTAGATTAGTGTCAGCTACACATGCCGCAGAATCCAACTAAGTTTTTGTTGACCATCACTATAGTGCCCTAATCGAAAGCAAAACTAGGGTTGAGAGACTCTGATGCTGAAATTGAAAGTTGTGTGACCTGTTGAAAGGAAGTAAAAAATTGAGTGACTTTTAATGAACTTACATGAATTTATACGCTTTGTAAATTAAAAGTGATCAGTCTAAAGGAGAATTCTAGTGATGATTGATCAGTCAAATTTATTCATCATGGTTGATGTGAGCTTGAAGTGTTGGATGAAGAGAAGATGGAGAAGGAATCAAAACTATGGAGATTGGACAAGGCGTGATATAAAGAAGTATACCTCAAATTATTGTGCTGAAAAACTTCCCAAAGGCTGAAGTATTCCTTCTCCACTGTCCAGAGCTTTGATTCCTTGTTAAGTGTATCTTTAGAATTTTCAATCTCACATCAGTCAACCATAAAGAATGAATTTGGTTAATGAACCACTAGTATTCTCTCTGAGACTGTTCACCCATAATTAACCAAAGCACATGAATTCAGGTTATTTCACTTGAAGTTGCTCATTTTTTAACTTTTTCTTCCACAAGGCCACCTGATATTGAATTTCAACCTATAACTAACTCAACTTCAATTTTGCTTTCACTTAGGTCACTCTAGTGATAGATTTCCCAAAATTTGTCAGAGACCTGATGTGGCCTACTTGATTGGTTGATTGTAAACTTATCTACTTTTAATTTAATGTTGCAGCTTGAGTGCATTGATATCTCATTGAACTTAGGGAAAGTTGATTGGTCTATGATTACAGTTATTTAAAATTGAGTGACATACAATAGAAGTAATCCTTTGAGTGACTAACAGCTACAGTTAGTACAATTAAGCCTTACACATCGACCGTGGCATTTTTGGTATACACAAAAGATGGAAATAGGCCACATATGCTGTCACTTAATTTTCTTTTTCAGATTTTGATCAACCGATCATCAGTGGTATACTTGAAAGTAAAACCAAAGCTCAATGACGTATACTTTTAAAAATAAAAGTTAACGGACGAGTGACCACTGGTGAAGTTTTCCCCAGGGTTAAAGTGTCATATGATGAACTTGATTGAGTTTTTTATGTGAGAATAGTATGTTATTAGATGCATTGGAGAACATGGTCTAAAGTTTCTGTGTTGTAAATGATTAAATCATGCGAGAATTAAATCTGTTACGAATTATGAGATGCATTGGCACTCCTCTCTAACCTCTCTGCCATGGCTTTTTTTCAGAGACAGTCTTCTTCCTATGCTACTGAGATGGAGCTAGAGAGGCTAAAGGTTGATTGCAAAAGATCCACGCAAATGGTTGAAAGATGGAAGCAAATGTATGAAAACATGCATCAATTTTGTGTAGATGAGCTTTTGGACATAGATCAAGCTCAGCCAACTAAAGCAGGTTTTACCTGATACAAAATTTTGTCCCTTCCTTTTATAAAATATTACAAAATTTCATGGAAATGATTGGATCGGCATACGTAGTAGTTTCATGAGATGGCTTTTTTTATTACATCCTAAAGTTATATACTGCGCATTATGTTGTTTGCTGTGTGTACCTCAGGGAACCATGCTCTGATTACTGTTCTGATTTCTCAAGATATAAATAGCCCTCCATAAATTAAGGCCCTCAGTTCTCTTGGGAGATATAGTGCGTGGAAAAGACCGAAGAAATTCCAGTTAATTGTGCCAAAGTTTTTAGTTTGGTTTATTTCAGTTTAAAGAAAAACTGGGTTCTTACTGGTTTCCAGTCCAATTTTGGTTTAAGATCACCAATTGTTACCATGGAAATCAAAGGAATGTTGAGCATATTCTGGGGCCAAAATTTTACCTTTACCACAGTCATGCCTATGCTTGCATTCATCGTGATGTAACAGTTAAAACCCTTGGAGAAAAAAATTTGTATATCGCTAGAAACTATATTTCATGTAGCTAATTACAAATTAGGTAGTCTCAGTTTACAAATTACTACAAAATCATTACCCAAGACATATACATTTAATCATATTCCCAACACTCCCTCAGCATCTATGTGCTTGATCCTTTCATGAAAAACGAGATTTAAGCAATTTGAATAGTTGCTTGATCATCATAAAACACTTTAGTAGATTGTGATTGAGTAAATGCCCAACTTACTTATTAACTCCGACCACCTCAATTAACAAGTGGTTATCGCACTAGTCCTATAGTCAGCTTCTAGACCCATCTAAGTGCAACTTTAACATGCTAAACGTTCAAGTTACTGCATCCTGATTAGAGGGTCAACTTGTGTCTCGGGATGCTATTTATGTCATGTCAAGGGTATAATTAGATCAATTTGGACAAGATCCATTTCATAATCATATTGGAAATCTCCAAACACAGCCATTTAGTACAGGTAACCCGAACACGACCCTATTACTCATAGGCGGCCCTAGGCAAGGCCAAGTGAGGGCCCCGACCCTCGCCGGCAGCTGGCGAGGGCTTCGCAGCCCTCCCTTCTCCTTGGCAATGGCCGCCATGGCCTCACCCAAATCTGAGCAAAGCCGCCTTGTCGGTGGCCCTAAGGGAGGCCAGGCGAGGGCCGCAACCCTCACCGGTTGCAGGCGAGGGCTTTGTGGCCCTCGCCCAGTGGCCAGCGAGCCTCACCAGGCAGTAGACGAAAATTTTAAAAAAAAATTAATAAAAATTAATAAAATTTTCGAAAATATTTATAAAAAAAAAATCATAAAAATCGCCACATTAACATCCGGTCACCGGCTAACGTCCATGTCAATGCCGGCCGGCCAAAATTGGCCAGATGAACTGAATTGATATCAATATTAAAAAGTTTAGAACTAAATTGATCCAATCGAAAAGTTTAGAACTGAATTGGTCTATGACTTTTTTGTACTTTTCCCCATTAGTGAAGTAGCAAGAAGCGACTGGCCCAGGGATTTTGCCAATTTACTCTTGAAGTTCAGCAGATTTTGGAGGATTTCGCAAAGATGGTCCATGGTGACTACGAATCGATTGCTTTGCTTTTGTAGGAGTGGTAATTGTCACTTTTTGAACCGGGCCTTTCCTCACCCCAGTTCCGAATATGAAGAAGTTTAAGCGAATGCACGTGGAGACTAATTCGTAATTGTCGATAAAGTTTATTGAAGTAGTTATAATTTATTCAAGACATACTAGACTTGGTTACAATTTTCATTATAGACTCTATATTTTCGTAAAATGCCTTAACTGATTAAGGCTTTTATGAATGGCCAGTCATTCCCTAAATTCTAGGTATAGATTCAGAGTGCGACAGTGGCGTGCCAAGTGTTACTTGGGTGGTCCAATGTGAGCGAACAGTCTCTTGATTAATATTTGCAGCAGTGAAAAGTGACAGCGTGTTCTTATATGTAGAAAGATTGTTATTAAAAACAATTGAATGGGCTATCTAATATTCTCTAAGGAAAATGTCGCTAATAATTTATAAATTTTAGCTCAATATACAATCTCATCCTCAAATTTTTAATTCATTGTTATATGATCCCTGAACTATTTATAAATCTTCAATCTAATTCCTAAATTTTTAATATATTCAATCTAGTCCTGTAACTTTTCATAGCAAAGTTAAATTAGTCTTTCATTACTATTGACAAGTTTTCATAATTACGCTATTGCTTAGATTTTTTTTAATTTTTTCATGTCATTTTATTTCTCAAATCAACAACATATGTTACCTTTTCACCTTCTTGGTCTTTATAAATATTACAATTGTTCTGATTTTATCTTGTGATCTCTAGAATATTAAAAGCAGTACCTCATTTAGAGTTGTATCTAGTGGATGGTTCTGCTATTTTAATTTTCTAATTTACAGAATTTACTAAATTTTAATTGAGAAAACATGAAACAAAAGCTTGAGAATTTCATCTATCTAAGAAATTATGAACGTGGCTTATACTAATATAAGTATGAGTATCCATTAAGAAATTAATATCATGTTTAGATATCTTCATGAAAATATTTTTTTTTTTGAAATCGCCGGAATATCTTACCCCTATACAACTTTAAATGAGGTTTTACTTTTAGTATTATAAAAAGTAAAAGATAAAATGTACCTAAATGGAACTATTGAAATATTTATAAAAACTATAATGTAAAACCTAATAAACATATAGCATGCTGTTTGTTGATTTTGGGTATATTTGTTTCGGGAAAAATTCATGATAAAGATTTGGTCACAAACCTTATTCAGATTTATCTAGCTACCAAATCATGGCAGCAAGGATGAACCCATGGCGAGGACCGCCCCAACCGGGATCCCAAAAAGCTCTGGCATTCGCCACGAGTTGGTCACGGACCGCTTGGACAGGACCTCCATCTCAATCCAGAAGGGGTTGGCAAAGGTGGGGACCATAGAGATTAGGCTCGCGTCAGTCGTCGCATCGGAGACTAGGTTCCTCACAAGATGCTCACGTTGATTGCCTCCTTCAGGGACAGCCCGTTCCAGTTGAGTCTGAGTTCCGGCTCCCATGCTTCATGTTTTGCCATGACTTGTTGAATTCGACAAGGATCATGGTGCCATCAGGGGACTCTCGAGCTCCCAGATCAAGCGTGAACTCGGTCTAGTTCTCAAATTTATCAATAACAACGTAATTGGATCCCTAAATTTTTTTTTGCTTAACTTAGTCCATCATTTAGATCTTTTATTACAGTTCTATGCATTTAGGCATTGATCAAATTTAGATCTACGTTTAACGCATTCACATTAAACAAACTTTTGTTTTCATTAAATGAAATAGGGGGTTCGGCTGCAAATGTCATTTTAATCAGCCCAACGGACGGCCCAACATTCAAGATAAGCTAGAATTCTTAACTCCAACATTGTGGGAGCTCCAAAATAGAAGGATTGGACATCCAAGAAGGAAGAAGTTGGTCTTCATTTCATGATTGGACCCTAGACAAGCCCTAGAAGATCGGTGGGAGTTGGAAGGATTATATCCTAAGACTCCTGGACCCTACACTGTGTAGGAAAGTCCTCGATATGGAGAGTTTAGAGTTAGTCCAATCCAAACTAACCCTGTAGATATTGTATATTATATACACTATATATTTAATATGTTACATATAATATTCTTTTATCTATTATATTGTTTATAACACTAATTAACATTAATGGCGTTAATGAGTCCTCCTTCAGCATTATGTTTTGTCCTCTTCTTTCTTTTTTATCTTTGCCAAGTAAATTTGAAAGAATAAAGCCTTAATTAGAAATTTAGAAACCCTCTCATGAACAATACTCAACGCTTACCCAACTTCCGCTTGTCGCTCACCCCTCGCCTGGCTCGCCCTGTTACTTTGAAAATTATATGTCGTAAAAGGTCAATTAACACCATGTCAGCTTAAAAAGAACCATTCTCAACCGCTGCTTCAAGTCATTAGTGCCATTCATTAATGTTGGAACTTGGATGCTTATTTTTGTTTTAAGTATGATTCCACAAATCTTTTCATGGAGTGTTAGTAATGTGGATCTAGTGTAGAATTCTATATTTGAGAAGTGGTACTTCCTTAATAATAGTAGATTTCTTCTAGTGATTTAGAGGATATTGAGTAGGGGTTCACTTTTCTAATTGAAAGAAAAAAATAATGTGTAGATAATTATATTCCTCAAACTTTCTTGCTCCACCGCAACAAAGTTTCATAGAGTTTTGCTTTGAGATTCTCTCTAAACTGTAAAATTGTCATGCTGAGTATTGGATGAAGGTGCATGGATGAAGCCCATGCTGCTTTTGGCCTTTTTTGTTTTTCACTTTACTTTTTCTTTTTCTTCAAATAGAAATTCATGAAACAATGCTAGTTGGGCTTTATGAAATTATATTGTTATATTATCTAAAATTGATGTTGGATATGTACTGATGTTTATAGTTTGCTTATGGATATGTAATTTCAAATGATAGGTTTATCTTTTCAGGAAATACAAAAAATGTATTGATTGGTCCTAAGTTGACTCTAGACCATTGGGTTAATCTGGTTCTCGGTACCAAGCTCAATAGAGTCAATCTTTGATCCCAAAAATTGAGGACCAATACTATACGGGTTGATCCTTGAGTTAAGTGTTGGACCGGCCAAACCTAGACCATGCTTCACCCCTACTCCAAAGTTGTTGGAGTCTTATAAGATTTGAAGGCTTGATAAGATTTGGACAAAATGGATTATGTTCTCAAGGATTGTAGAAGGTCTAGCCCAAATTTCCATGTCCTATGCCTGTGTCATGCACATGTCATGCCTATGTCGGGCATGTAATCTCGAAGGGTTGTTGGTTAAGGTTTAAGGAGGTTTGTCCATCTAAATTTCTAATTTGGACTTAGATTAGGATTAAAATTTCCAAGATTTATTTTTTTTAGAGGTTAATTCAAGGCGAAGCTTTAGTAGAAAAAAGAGAGGAATTCAGCCTTGAACAACAAAATAAAGAGAGAACTTGGGGGAGAACACAAGGACTCTCGAATAGAACAGGGCAACTGCATAGTCATGAGAAAACGACGAGCACGCCCTCCTCGTTCTTCATATAGAACTTGGAGAAGAGCATGCTAAAACATCAATATAGGTTGTCTTAAAAGGGCAAGGTGAAATGTTATTGGGAAGTTTAGCTTTGGTGTCCAAAACAGAGCGGTTCGGATTGCTCTCTGATAGAAACTCAGCTACTTCATCATTAATTATGAAAATACCTTTTTTCTATTTTTTTTTTTTTTGTCTAAAAAACACCTTTTTCTCTAAAGCATGTTATTCAAGGATCCTCTCAATAAGGGTCTTGATTTTCATAGATAATAAATTATGAAGATAGCATTTATCCTCAAAGCCTCGTTCTGTGTAATATCACGAAAAATAAGACTTTTTATGAATTACTGATTGTGCCCAGAAAATTAATGTAGAAAAGTGGAAGGGTCTTAGGAGCATCAAATCTCATTAAATTCCTTCACTCAAATTTGATATGTATAAACATTAATTTGGCTTCCTCGTTATATCAAAGATTAAATTAACTTCAAACAGCACCTTCTCTATAGTAAGGACTCGTGTCAAATTGAAAATGGGATTTACCAAAAGTAAACAGATCCCGAACCATCAAGACTTGGTCTAATTATATTAGAGGAAATATTATTTTTTATGAATTTTTTTTAATTATAAGTTTTTCGACTACAGTACAATTATGAGAATAGGTGATTCCATATTATCGGTAAATATAAAGCCTTTCTTATTCTGTATTTGTACACTTCAGTTTTAGAGTTAACCAATATACTAGATCATCTACTTACCGTTTACCGGAAAATATATATATATATATATACTAGATCATCGTTGCAGACTAAATTCTTTGCTCTTTTAAGAATTCAATTCAAGATATATCACCCGTATTTAATATTGTCAAAAATTATCCAATCACATTATAAATAGCGAATTCATGATCATTTATAAGGCTTTTTAGCTTTTTTGCACACAAAAGCTGTAACGTATAATTTCACATTAATAATGTGAATTTGTCTATTTTACAAACTTCAGTAGATATTTGACATTAATGAAATATACACATCAATAAGAAATTGAAAATTTAGGAACTAGATTAGACATTTTGGAGTAGTTCAAAAACTACATTAAGCACAATGAATGAATAAAAAGTATTGCAAATTGGGTCAAAGTTTAGAGACGGAGAAGCTGCAACCCCATAAATTTTAGTCACCATATGCAATTCACACTTTGAATTTTTTTAATCATATGCATGCCCTAGCGATTTTCCCAGCAAAATCCAAAATTAAAGTTTTCGAAGGTTGCTAAAGATGTATTTGCATAGCATTCATTATGTCGAAAATGCATCATGATGTAAGAGAAGCTTTAACTACCATGGTTGTTTTAAGTTCATGGAAAGAAATGGATGAAGAGCCACTTTGTATTAAAGAGGAAGATGGGGGCATTGTGGTTCCAATTTTTCGAATTAATAAAAAGGGAAGGAGAGACAATCAGCGGCATTGATCCATTATAGACATTAAGATGAAGGTATCACGCATATTATAAAATGGTCAATTTGAATTATGGCTATTATACACAAGAGTTCGATGAGCCCATCCCACAGCCCCACCAAAATACTTTCAATTGAGAAGTCTCTTTACACAACATATGTTGCAACTAAATAATGTAGTCGGAGCCGTTCAAAGGTTTACTCATGACATAAGTCAAACTAGTGAACTCATAAAAGACAAATCATGCATTTACTCCTAGATCAACCACCTTGATGGTTGGCAACATTTCAGCCAAAATAAAACCATAAGTAGGGATGACTTTTGGGGTGAAGAATTAAATATTAGGGGTGGCATGGGTCTCAAGTAGAACTAGGAACCCAATCGAACCGACCCTAGAAATTATTTAGTTACAAATCTTGAAAATTTGGAATCAACATGGTGCTGCCCAGTTTTAATGTAGGAACTAAACCTGTCCGGGAACCCAGACAACCTAAATTCTCTCTTTATACTCTTTGCATCGTGTTTGTTGTCGCCTCTCGACCTTTAGTTTATATTCTCTCTCTATCTTAACTTCTCGCTCTACCTTTGCTCCTAAATAACTCAATTTGAAAAATTGGCCCCCGCCAAAGTTCTTTGAGCTCCTACATAACGATGAACTTGAACCAACAGAAGTTGCTATTGAAGTTTATTTGTAAACCAAACAAAGTATACTTTTACTTGTTCCACAAAAGAAAGTTGGGAGAAAATGGGGTAATTAATAAGTGTAAGCATTTTCTAGTGTGTTTAAAGAAAAGGTTAAGTGTGCGCTAACCCTCACAATACCCACATGCGGGTGCATAATTATTAGGCGCGCATAACACTTTGCACGCATGCTTTTTAATTAGCATTAATCCCTTTATTTTTATTTTATTTCGTACGGTTATCTTATTAACATTTATTAGTTCAAAGGTTATTTTTTTTGTTTATTAAGTATTTTTGGAAATTATGAAAATTCGGAATTTTATTTATTAAAAAATTATTCTTTTATGATTTTTATTATTCCGAATTTTTATGTATCTTTTGAAGACAATTTTTAGAAATTATACTCATTCAGTTTGCAACCTTTTCCGAAGGGTTGCATTTGTTCATTTTTTCAATTTCTTCTGGAAGTATACTATTGTTCATTTGCAACTTCTTTCAAAAGGATACTTTTATTAACTTTGCAACCTTTTGTGAAAATTGCCTATATTCTTTAATACCAATATATATATGTGTGTGTGTGTGTGTGTGTGTGTGTGTGTCAGTTTTTTTATTGGATGAATGAGCAATGAAATCATTTTTCAAGACTTTTTTTCAAAATTACAGCCATATTTTCAATTGTTTTCTATATATATATATCAAAAAAAAAATTCGGATGAATGAGCAATGAAATCATTTTCGAGTCTTCTTTCCAAAACTATAGTCATCATTTCAATTATTTCCTAGAGAGATTTTACAGAAATACTAAAATTACTATCTAATATTCTCATTTGAGACTATGTTTTATTGTAAAGAATATTTGCCGGTGATTATTTAACAACATTATGAAGCAAATAAATCATTTAAAAAGGCAATGTCACACCGCAAAGTCTGATTTAATTGCTCTATTGATTTAAAGTCATATTTTTCCAACAGTTGCAAAATGAAGCAGTTGTTGCAAGGGACTCCTCGAGTGAGTTGGAACTGGAAGTCTTTTGACTCCAGCAAAATGCAAATTTCGTGGCCATGTCAAAGTTAGCTAGAGAACCAAAGCCGCTTGAGCAAGATTGTATCAACAAATTTCCAAAATAATGGAATGAGACTATCATTTGATGGATCAAAACGGCTAGAGCAAATTATCAAAATAATCCTCTGGTTAAGAGCTCAATACCAAAACCTTCCTGCAAGCATGAGTCCAGCGAATCATTCATCCTCCAACCAAAAAGGAATTGGCTGATTCCTGAGTAGACCCCAAACCGACCCTTAAAGCGCAAGTTCAGCTTCAGAGTATAAAGGATAGGTTCCAGATTTCAAAAACTAATAACCCATCCTCACAAGGCAACTTGGAATTTGGACCTACTCTGGAACCACTCATCTCTATTAAAGAATTTTAAGACTACGAAACCATTATGCCATCGTGATAAAGATCGTCCAGGGAGGACATGCGTGGAGGATGGTCTAAAAGGTCCTATATTCGGATATCTCGACATCTCACAAGAAAAAGTCTTGACTCATTATTCAGTCCACAGATGGTAAAGATCAGAATGAAGCAAATATCTCCTACAATTTTGCTGAGCTGAAGTACTCGACAGGAGACACAAAGCAATTGCCGGTCTCAAACAACCAACAACCTCCACACAAAAATTAAGTCCCAATTCTAGTTTTCATTAACACGGAACTTAGTATCCCCTTTCAAACTTATAGGTAAATCGTGGCAAGCAAGCATGTCCAATTTGTACTGTCTAAAGAGAGAATATACCACATATACTCATGACACCGAAGTCAATACACTTACATATATTTGCTAACCCATTACATCTTTTCTTCTAATACATTGGGTACTGAGGAACGAGTACCCATGGGAATGAATTTGATCAAAAACTTGGTGAACTGGTCGTGTTTTATCCATTGATATATGCCAATCGACACCACGTTAGTGTCAGAACAGCGGTAATTGAGACCACGTACATTCATTTGCTCATCTTCTTTTTTCCTCCGTTTGGCATCCAATTTGTACCAGCTTGAAAGACCTGATAGATCTGTCAGTCAAATTCAAAAAATACAGAGGTCATCTGAAAGACAGATCTATGTGAATGAATTATTATTCATTCTACATGCTTTTTAGGCAGCACTTTTTTGTTTTCCATTTAGTCCATATTTTGACCGAAATGCAGAGGAAATGTTATATAAACAGGGAACCTGGCAAGAAAAACTAACAACACATTCTTTAGTTGTCTGGAAGAACTTCTTCAGAAAATTTTCAGCTATCAGAAAATCAGATTCTCCACGAGATTCAGCCATTAAAATCCCTTTGTAGAAATCAGAGGACGATGTTAAGCAGAATTCATTTTTGCTAAATAATACTTGGTCTTTCCATGTATGCTGGCAGGTCATGCCCCATTTAGACATACAAAGAAAAATAATAAAGGAAACACACTAATATTATCTTTGAGAACTACCAGCATATTCGCAACAATGGCTACTGCATTACATGTTTATTAGCCATTGTATCTTTTTGTTTGCAGATCATCCATGTAAGCTGGAAATAAGCTTCTGAAATCTATGCTAAAATGTTTAATGTTCCATTTCAAGTATATTATGCATGACAATCCACGTGATGCGCAAGTAAAAGTCTAGTTACCTGGATATCAGATGTACTGGCACTAGAATACATGGCAGGTAAAGCAACCACTCAATGAGCCTCCTGGACGAGTCCTACGGAATATCAGAGCCTTGTGGGAAGTCCTAGAGACTTGGTGAACCTGCCTGGACAAAACAGAGCTCCTCATTTCTTGGGCTCTCTTCTGAGCAGACCGAAGCTTTTTCATAATCTTATCCATGGACAATGATCTCTTTTTTTCCAGCTTCATCTGCATTTTTCCAAAAGATATTAAGTAGGAGCTCAAGGACCTAATGTGCTGCCTCAGAGACTGAGATGCCTAGTAGTAAACAGGGTAAATTCAGATAGCACTGCAGAGAAAAAGTAAATACTCCGCTAAATTCCTTCCCCCATCAGTCAATAAGTGATGGTACAAATTTAATGGCTGCATTTACTGTGACCATTTCTAGTTATCAGTCATCTAGATAATAACTGCCAAAATATCATACAAGATTTTCTTGACTACCATCTAGCTCCAAGCTTCTGTCAGCAAAATAAAACCAACATAGAGCAGGTTGCAGGAGAACAGTCATAGAAGACTTCTAGCTTACTCTGTCTAAGACAATGAAATGGAATGCAGGGACATTTAACATTGGGAATCAAGCAACTAAACAGTACCTCTAGTTTCCGGATTGCTGCCTCAGCTTTAGCCTTCTGCAGGTTCTCCCATGCAGTAATTTTTGCTTCCTCTCTTTTAACCCTGCATATGAGAGAAAATCAAACATAAAGTTCTGATTAAAGATCTTAAGACTTTAAGACTGTCATATTTGGCATGTGGTAAAGAGCATGAAAGAATCAATAACCAAATTGGCCAGACAACAAAGCAGACAGAATTGGGAGGAAATCCAATGAACCGTTGGCAGTCTACTTAAATACTTAAGAGTAACTGTCTCTTTATAGACAATTATAGACAATGTGTGACTGATCTTTCTTAAAAGAGATAATCAGGCTTAAGCAGAGGGCAGTGAACTCCACTGGAATCACAGTAATAACCTTTTAGGTTACCTTTCGATAAAAAATCCGCCCAGTGACATTAAAAAGTACACTATCAGAAATGAAAATGACACTACTATGACAGAAATTGAAAGGAAGACTATCTCCTGTCGTCTGACTATAGCAGTGTCCACTTGACCTAAAGAGAGTATATTTGCTGGGATGTGCAACCTTTAAGACTGTAATTTAGTAGAGGTAGCATAGATTTATAAAAAGGCCAGCCCATTCATCCTAATGGATCTTCAAATCCCCAATAGAGGAGTCAATCGGTTACTCTGTCTAAAATAAACTCCTGAGTCCTATATAAGATGCAGAACACCTTAGGAAATTGCACATACGTACTTTGAAACGCTCTTGACCGTGTCCGAGATATCCCATGCTGAAGATTGTGCTTCCATATCTTTCTTTTTCCAATCATCACTGTTTCCTGAGCCCTTCCCTGAAATTCGGTATCTATTTTTCTTGGACCACCGAGTGATCATAACCCGTTCATCCACCTGCACATCCTTTACTTCCGTCTTGGAGGAATTTCCACCAGGCAGTTCCACAATAGATAAGGCCGACGGAGGGGATGTGGCAAAAGAGAGTGTTCGTTTGGGAGATGAGCAAGTACTTCCCTCTGGGCTCATCTGGGTTGCCATATCCCTTCTTGAAACAGCACGAGATATGTCTGTGGCAGCATCCTTTAGCTGATTGAGTTTTTCATCTACGTGTCATCCAAGAGATAAAAATAAGAGGATCAAACACACGAGTTGCCTGAACAAAGTACATTTAAGATCTCTAGATTTAGATTGTCTCTGCATTCAAGCTCAAGAAAAGCTCAAGGAAATGCTTGAAGAAAACTGCATATTACATGCTTTAACCATCCAAAGACGAACTCCAAACAACTTGCGTAAACAACCAACCCCACCCCCAAAAAAAAAAAAATCACCCATTTCAAGTCATAGATAATCCATAGAACAAAGACATATATAGCTCCAGAATGAGAAGGCATTAGTCAGATACGAGGAGGAGGTACTCCAGTTACCAAATATACACATACCTTGTAAGAACTTATTTGTATCAGATGATTAAAAGTAAGTATGAGATTTGCAACACTAATTTCCAGAAGCAGCACTCCTTATATTTGCTCTGTCGTGTTGGTCATACATAATCAGGAAATCAAATTGTTGGCATGGTATGCCTACAAATTTCTTCCTAACTGATCTCCATGACAGAATAAACTCTCGACATAACTAAAAATTCAATCTAGAGGTACGATCTAACTGACCTTGGAGACCAACGCTGGATGACTGACTCAGAAGCTCAGAGCATCCATGGACACTAACTGATCGCCCCATGCAGGGCTCTCCACGGACTGCAAATTCTCCAACTTCAGCAGCAGAATTTCGAAAGCCATCAGCGGCTCTGACTTCAGCTGAAAATGGAGATCCTGCCATGTAGTTCTTGATGTTTCCCCCTTCAAACATAGGCATTGCAGGGGAATACAGTGAGTAGTATGCAATTCCTGGCGGTCCAAGTGGTCCACTCTTTGATTTGGGTCTCCTCTGGGGTTGCGGAACTGATGGCCTAGAACCACCATCTCCAGACACGGGACTAAAAATCCACCTCTCTGCATCTTCCCACTTCGACGGCAATGTCCTGCCATTATTGAATGGCAAAAACCCAGCGTTTGCATTCCGCATGCCAGCGCTGGACTGCAGGGGGACTCTCTCCGAGCTCCAACCCTTCTGCAGTCCAACATTGGCATGACGGTAATTTGGGGTACCCGGGCTTGGAAATGTACCGGACTGACGAGTCGCCATGGAACTCTTCTTCACAGCTTCCAATCGAGGGGAAGAAGCAGTGGGATTGTTGAAATCGACGGAAGCAGGTCTTCTCTTATCTGATTTCCTCGACAGAGCTTCTGATCTGGATCTCCTCTCTTGACATTCTACACATGATCACCGGCCAAAATCATACAAAATTCTTAACCATCATAAGCTATTAAGAACCAAAAATAGAAAAAAATAAAATCTTCACCGCACCTTTGAGAGCAAGAGAAAAGGAGCTTCTAGCAGAGTCTATGGTATGATTATTGTCCTCAACATCACCATCCTCATCCTGTATCCGAACTGCATATAAAACAGTTAGTGAGATTGGAGACTGCGAGAGCGTGTCACTCAATTGGAAATTGGAAGAAGCTGTCGTTTTCCTGAAAACTCCTTTTCCTCTCTCCCTCCCTGCCTCCCTCTCTCCCTAACTTTAACGCATGCTAATGATAAGCAAAGATACCTTTAGCTTTATCTGCTTTTCGAGAGAGACGGCTGTGCTTATGTACCGCAGGTTTGTTTGGATTTGAATTTGGATCTGGATCTGGACCACTCGAGCTATCGCGCTCGCGCCCTGCCAAATGCTGCGAGAGAACAACCAGATTTTGCACCTCGCATCAGACACGCTCAAACAACCAGATTCACATGCCGAACTCACACAAAAAGACGTCATTTCCGGTTTCGTGCGCCGGCACTGACATTCACACACATCCTCGTGACGCATTTCCGATTCTCTCTCCATCTCTCGATTAAAGCTCAAGCTCAAACTCCTCGCTCTCTTCTTTTTTCCTTCATCAATTTTTTTTATCCGTTTCAATCCTTCGGCGAGAAACATCGACGCAAAAAGAACCGTAAACACATTCCTAGGAACACAGAGCACGCGCTCGCGCGACGCCGATCCCGGACAAAACGCAAGCAGAAACCGATCGAAGAACTCGATCGGCACTGCTCCCGAATGCAGAAACGCTAAGGAACTCGAGCCAAAAAAAGCCGCCGGAAGCGAAGCGATCGGATTACCAGGGAGATCTCGGAGGCGAGGGAGTCGCGGTCGTGGGCGTCGGACGCGAACGAGCAGCGGTCGACGCTGGCGGAGGCGGAGGAGAAGAGGCTGAAGTTGGACTCGAGCGTGAAGATCACGGAGTCGGGGCTGGCGTCGCGCGGCGCCGCCCCGAACGCTCCCAGCTCCACCATTTCGCCCTTCCCCTTGCTCCGACAAACCACCAGACGCCGCGGCAACGCTACTCGCGAAGCAGCAGCACCACCATGCGAGAGAAATCGATCTCTTCTTCTTCTTCTTCTTCTTCTTCTTCTTCTTCTTCTGCCTTCGCTAGCTGCTCCGCATCTGCTGCATCAATGGCGGATACTGAAGATCTCTGGAACGCGTTTGTTTATATATTCACGTGCGCTTCGGATGTAGCGTTCCGTCCGTATGAGCCTGCATGTGAGATTTTGAAGGGAGCTGAAAAAGGAGCAGCAGAAAGAGACACGGAGCAGAGTAAAAATAACTGTGGGAATGGGAATGGGAATGGGAGTGGGAGTGATTATTTCCGCGCAATTTTTTCTTTTTCTTTTTTGTATTTTTGCAGTTTCTGCCTTTTTCGGTTATTAAATTAATTTAACCGGAGTTTTAACGAACTGGAAGTGGCCCCCGGGGGGGGCTAAATTCGAATTAGGGGAGTTTCGTGGGGACCTTTGGAGAAATAATTTAAAATGATTAGTGGGGGGGTTTGCTTCTTTTGATGGTAAGCTTCCTTTTTCCGTTTTTTCGAAAGACTTTCGTTTCGTTGGATTTGACCATGAGATTTGACCCTCGGACGGGGAGGGGGGGGATGAAGGACAATGACGGTAGGGCCCCCGAGTAATTGCGCTTGGATTTTAGATGTCAGCTTGGGCACGTGGGGGGTAACAGCGACCTTTTGCGCCACCGACTTCGGCTTCGTACGGACGTTGATTGTTCCCTTCTTCTTTTGTGTTTTCTTTTCTCGGCCGTGCAATTTTATTTTGCCATTTTGAAATTCCTTTTCCGCAAGAGTGAATTCTTTTATTGCGAGAATATGTTTTTCCATGTGTTTTGTTTTTTTTTTTTTGTAAATGTCATACGCGATAATGACGCAAGGGAAGGAGATTCTCGACTATTAAAAGAACTAAGGAAGGACGTGTCATTCTAAGAGATTTTATTAAACCTACATAATAGTTATGTAGGTTGATTTTCTCTACCCTATTAAAAAAAAACAAAACAAACCAATTCGAAGATATACATTCTCTTTGTGAGAAGAGATCATTCGATTGTATAAAAATAAATACGGTATTATTATATTAATACCTACATCGTTACATTTTATTTAAGATTAGAAATCGGTGTAATTGGATCAACTTTTAAATACATCTCCTTATTTGAGACCTTATTCAACTCTTTTGACTTATATTGAATTGAACTGAGAAATAGGTTTAATTGTCCATCATGCGATGGCTGGCTGCCATCTCCTCTATGCTCCCAACCAAGGGGGTGAATGATAACTATTTTGTTCCAAAAATAGGTTATGGAAGAGAAATAGATTTTTCTATTTCTATTTCTATTTCTAGAAGAGTTTTTAAGAAAAAATAACTATTTGATAACGACACAAAAATTTTTATTCTAAAAATAAAATTCGTTTGATAACGATACAAAATTTTTTCTTTTCGAACAACAGGCAGCGATCGGCGACCACCACTGGCATGCAATCGACGACCAGTTGCGGCCAACGACCGGCGATCATCGTGGCCAGCGGGCGGCAACCAGTAGTGGGCGGCAACTGAAGACCGACGGTGGCGACGGCTGTAACAAGCAACAAACAGACGGTGGTCGACGGTGACAAATGAAGGACCGGTTAACGAACGATGAGAAAAAATTTTATTTCTCATTTTTATTCCAGAAATAGAGAAATAGAAAAATTTATACTTCTGATTTCTATTCCAAATCTATTTCTAGAACAATAATTTATTTCATAAATAGAAAAATTGAATAGGTTTTATCAAATGAATTTCTATTCCAAAAACAAGCCTGGAATAGAAAAATTATTTCTAGAACAGAAATTGCAGTTTGTTATGCAACCCCCGAGTCTCCTATCTTGAAGAAGAAGCCTTTGTGCACATCGTTTCCTCAAGCTCGCCATCAGATCACCCGACGAGTTGTCATGGTCGTCACACACGACCGTCCATCATCGTTTCACTAGTCGTCGTCGTCGTCCAAATGCAAGCTGTGGCCGTCCCATCTCATCTCTTACCACTAATACTATCATAGACCCTTAAGAGATAGAGATCTCAAGACAGTGATCGGCCCCCCCTCGAGTGACCACCGCGAATTTGTCCCATGCCCTTGGGCAACACCACAGCCCGTGGCTGCCGTGCCCGCTTCTCTCTATCCCTTTCTCTCTCCAATGCCTTTCTTTTTTTTTTTTTAACTTCTTGATGCAGCGCCACATGAAAAATCCAAACGCAACATAATAATGCACGATGTATAATCCGATGCCCAACATAATGCACAATATATATAAATAGTGGACGGTCAAAAAATGCGGTCCCGTTTTGAAAACGGTAAAAAGAGCGGAGCCACGATTTGAATTCCGAGCAAAAAAGCACGATGATGAACAGTCGACAGTATTCCTTCCTTTCAACGGAATTTGGTGGCAATAACGATGCTTAAGTCGACATCCCCGACATCTCACCGACTCGATTCAAACGAGTAATCATGGCTTGTTGCCCCATCTCCGGAGGAATTTAGGAACCGTTTCCATCGGCCAAAAAGCGTCGAAGAACTTGTCAAAAGTACCTGTGCCTTTTCTCTCGCCCCTTCGATTTTAATAATGACGAGCCCCACCGGGCCCCGGAAGAAACCGGCAAAGGACGGGGGCCTGCTTTGGGTACCGCATCCGTCTGTCCCCATGAAAAGTGCCGTCGGACATGGGGCAAAGCTGGCTTTGAGCCAATCAATCGGGGGAGGGGGAAGGATTTCTTGCCGATCTTGTGCGTTTGCATCTTTTTATTCGTTCTCTTTTGCTCGCGACAGCATTGAATTTCTCTACTAGGTTTTTGTCCCGGAAAAAAGGGGAAAAAAATGAACCATCCTATGATTCGCATCCAGCATAAAAAGATTTTTGACTAGGATGGGTGTTCCCAATTGGGCGAGGATTAAGTGCTGCTCGAGCGGAAGTTGTTGGCTGCTGCTCATTAGGTGTCGTCGTCTTTATTGGGATTTCCCATCATATGTTTGTGCACCTACTCATACAAAATCCATCTACAAACGACACCCAGGAAACTCAGGGCCTTTTGTTAATGTTCTTATTTCTTTATTTTTTTCTGCTTTTTTGTTTTTATGAACATAAAAAATAGAAATCCATTTGGTAACGTCAATTAATTTTTCCATTCCCCACAATAGAAAAATAGCCGAGAAATAGAAATAAGAAATATAAAAAAAGAACTTATTATTTCCGAAAACAATTTCTAGAAAAAAGTCTTATTTTATTTTATTTTTCTCTTTTCTTCTTATTCTTGCCGTCCTTCACCCCCCGCCGTTCGCCGTTGCCACCTCTAGTCATCGGCTGCTGAGAAGAAAAAAGGAAAAAAGAAAAATCTCAACAAAAATATTAAAACTTTAAAAAAATCTACGTTACAAAAAAAATTGTGGGTCATATTAAATGTATTTTTATTCTTTTTATATTCCAAGAATACAAATTTTGTATGATTACCAAATGTATTTTTTTACTCAAAAATTGTTATAGGAAATAAAAACAAAAATATATATTTATAAAAAAATTATTTTTCAAAATATAAATGTTATTAAATGTATCCTTAATTTCTCGAAAAATGCCCAAACTCCAATCCATGCGCTCAAAAAGCCATTTGACATTTCAAAAGTTGATGTGATCATGAGTCATGTCCATCTCAAAATCGCCACTTTGCATCAAATAAATAGACAGATGAATAATGGCAAGCCCTACTAATTGCCCTATGCACATCATGCCATTACTGTTAAGAGTGAGTGGTTTAACGTTTCGTATAAGTGCCACTCAGAACTTCAAATTTACCTGTTAGAACAAGTTCTTTTATTTTTACAAATTAGAAATTATCTTACATATTTTAGAATCTAAAACCCATCATGTCACAAATCTCAGGTTCTATCCAAGTTCTACCTATATTATTTAGTAAATAATCATAATAATTAATCATTTTTAATGATCATCACTTGTTGCTATAATTTATTTCATATTAACTTATGTTTAGACACGTGAAAAATATGAAACATTTATAAAGCAAAAGTGTTAATCATAAAATAAAAATTGTTTCAAATTATATACTCATTATTGAACGCCACGAAATACGTATGATTGCCTAAAGATATAAAACAAGAAAAACATCGAAACTTATTTCAAGTTCCAAGGTTTTGCCTACTTAAAACTTGAAACCTACTTGTCGAAATAAACCTAAAATCAACCTTACATATATTGAAATTTGAAACCAAATATGTTTTTACCAGTCTGGTTCTTTGATTCCAGATTTTTTCCCTATAACCATGTTTACTACTAATTATTGCAAAATTAGCTAATTCCTTATTGAAAGAAGGATCCCCATTAGAGTGTTTATCATCTTTGGTTTTGAAAATCACAATTCTGAACATTCACATAATAGATCCCGATTAGAGTGATTTAGTTTTTGCCAATGTCATCCCGACAACAACACCTAAAAGGACTCGCCCAGGCACATGACTTTTTGGTCACCACAAGTGCACATGGTTGCTAGTGCCCCTATCCTAAGGCTAACATAGATTTTTCTCGGACACGATCTTAGTGAGATCACATCTCATTAACTCCACCTTTCTCTCCTTCTCTGTCCTGTAATAGTACCCCACGCTCGCAATCATCCGTCGTGCTTCGAACGTGCTTTTGATCCAATTCCATTGTTTGCTGATTTGTCTCGCCTTATGCACCCACGCGCGAGCATGATCATGTTCTTGCCAAGCGAAAAAAACAAACATAGCAAAGAAAGAATCACATGAAGAAATCTGATGGATTTTGTTCTGTAATCAAGAAATAGACTAGCGCACACGGAATAATCCTAAAAAGACATGGGACAGCTGGTTTCTTGTGAAATTGTTTAGCGAGATCATCATTTGCCTTCCTTTTTTTTCCCCTATAGGATTTGTCAATCTTCCCCACGATTAGACACGATTCTTTGACAAATGTAAGAAAGGGACGAATTCGACGTAGATGAGTTTTTTTTTTTTTTTAAATATTGTCGCTAAAATAAAATATTTTTTCTGAAATACGGTTAGACAAAATTACAAATTACAAATTCCTCCTAAAAAGTATGGGCCAACTCCCTAAAAACCCCCCGAGCTAATTATTTAACCACCCAAATCAATACATTAACATAAACTAATTTTTTAACAAAAAAACTATAAATCAATACATTTATAATAAATTTACTTTTTGTTAATTTTCATTAAATTGAATTAATGTTACAAAAAATCACAAGTCTACAAAAAATAAAACTTTAAACTAGTATATTCATCAACTATCACATGTCATCTCACTTAACAGTTCGACAATAATTAAGAAAAATTAATGAAGAGCAAATTTGTCATATGTATATCGATTTGAGATTTTTAGTAGTAATATAATTAATAGTAAATTTGTCACATGTTCATAGATTTGGATTTTTTTATGTTATTAACCTTTTTAGGAAAATATTCTACCAAAAAAAAAACCTTTTTGGAAAAGAGGTCATAGAAATATTAATGTTGGCAATGAAAGTAGTGCTAATGGGACACTAAATCATTGAAATTTAAAGAAAAAAGAGAAAAACATATTGCCTCGTGCGAACGAAATAGGAGAGGAGAGGCTGATATGTCGGAGTAATTTAAGGGTGGCAGGTGTCAGATGTACAGCCTGGACTATTTCCTGGTCAGTCTGACACTTGTTATTCTTTACCCGGAATCAAGTATTTGGTTTATAAAAGAGTAATATATTATTATCGCTACAAACAATGTCATTGATGATCTCGTTGATAAAGTAAAGTGTATTTAGTAACTTATTTTAGAGGATGATATTACAAACAAGAAACCCACTAGTCTCTTTTAATTGTACAAAGTGTATTTTCAAAAGCTAGTTTTCCTCACTTTTATTGGTTTCGAATTGCCAGAAAAATTCTCTCTTGTTCATTATATGAATGGGTTTAATTTTCCAGTTTGGTAACAAAAAAGGAAAAATATGTTGATACTTGCGTGAATAGGTTTGGATCAAATCAAATGTAAAGTTGGATTTCCTACCAATCTTGTACATACACCACACGTAAGTGAGGCTTGGAAATTATTTTCTAGGCTCATGAATTTCACATCGAAAATTTCACAAGATCTTTTACAAACAATTTTATAAAAACGCCGGTTCACCGCTATCAATTCCTACTTTGGTTGATCACTAGGAACAAGCTACTAATGCAGGTTTTGCTTCTTACCTATGGTCATATCTCGATTGTGAATTGTCCCTTTTGTTCTTGTCGTCTGGACTTAGTCAACCATCTATTTTTTGGGTGTTCCATTCCTACCACTCTAGCCACTTTTTGGGCTTCTAGATTCAATTTTGCTTGGATGAACAAATCTTGGGTGTATAACCTACACTGGGTGATCAAGTATTTATTTGAGAATTCTTTCTGTTCTACCCTTGGCCAGTTTGCTTTTGCAGCCTTATGCAATATCATTTGAAAGAAGCGGAATAATATTATCTTCAGGGGTAGGCCACCATCTCTCTCAATAATGAAGGTGTGATTGGAGAAGGTTGTCAGAGACAAAGCGTTGTCTTTTAAACAAGTCCTTCTCAACACCACAAATTGTAGGTTGTTGTATTGTTGGTCTATAAACCATTCCATTTTGGCAGACTGATCACTCACCTACCAATCTTACCATAGGGTTCTTCACTTTGCACTTGTGTTGTTGTTGGGCTCTTTGTTCTTTTTGCTCCTTATGTAGACCATTTGGTTTGCTTTTGCTGCTATTTGGGTTTTCCTTTACTCATGTGCAGGTGGTCTTGTTTTACCTTAGCACTCTTCTACTTACTTTAACTATTATTGTCCTCGTGAATGTAAGTTTTTGGTGCCGAGTTCTTATTATATAACTTCTTGCTTCTCTTTGGCTTTTTAGTTAATATAATTCTTACCATTTACCAATTTTTTTTTTTTAAAAACAAGTCTCCATTATCAATTAAATCAAACGCAGCTCAGCCCAAGAAAGTCTAATTATTTTACATCGGTTGTATAAACTCATTTCGTTTTAAACCAAATAACCTCATATAAGTTTTCACCACTTAAAAATACTTATTTTTTTATATTTTTCGTGAATTTTTTTTCTGATGGGCTTACATTTTTTAGGTTGTCGGTCGGGCAGTGTCTCGACTACATTACTGTTGGCTATGTACTATATGGTCACTGAATTACAGTATGCAACGTAATGTTTTTTTTTATTATATATCATAGTACTTTTTTTTGTCAGAATATACCATGGTACATGTACGTCGAATGATAAATGGGGTCACAATTAATGCCGGGCAAAAGCGAGAGCCATTTGGCAATCTGGCAGGTGGAGAGGTACCTGAGTCACAGGTGATGGCAGAAGGGGCTTTAAACTATTTCTTTGACTTTCTTGCCCCGCACGTGACCTGTCTTATTTTCAATTATTTTCGTTCGCAAATGCACGTGCTAGAGATTTTTCTCTTTCAGCAAAAGAATGGCGCAACAAATTATTGAAATGGATTTACAAAATTATTGTGCCAAACTCGAATTATATTTTCGACAACGCATACTTGTTTAGATATAAAAAGGTTTGTGCTAATCCTAATTAGGGAAATAAAATTTATTAAATAGACCTAAAAATTTATAGAATAGGTGAGGCAAAACCCATACCCGAAGGATCGAGATGAAGAAGTATTTAGAACTCAACATGCCATTCTTAGAAAAATACTTGACTCTCGAAATCGTAGAGCTGGATTATATACTAAACCGTTAGCTTTGAAAAAAACTTAATTGAGTGGCTTTTATTTGTTCCACAAGTATTAAGTTCCAACAATATCACATAAAAATGTAGCTGACAATGATTGCCCGTTTCCTCCTTATCATTGACATTTGAAAAGAAGAGAGGAGTTTGGATAGGTTCAATCTCAAATTAATCACACAGCCGGCTATTCAGGTTAGCATGTCAACATTGCGGTCATAAGGCTCTTGAATATCATCAAGATCAAAGCCTCATAAATCATAATCAATTTATGTTCAACGATACAATCATTCTTAAATCATGTTCTATTCCAATTCGGTTGTTGTTCGATGAAGGCATCATAACATATCCGAAACTTCTATCTTTGTCTTGCATCTCTTGTTGGGTCGATTGATTGAGTCCCAAGTATTTCTTATGATTCTCCTTCACCTAAATTCCATTCCCCCAAATGCATATTCTATGGTCCAGACATGAACAAAGCAAAGCTCAAAGAGGAGAGACGTCGCTTATCACTTAGCTGAAACGGACTGACGAGGGATACATCATCATTAGGTAGTCCGCCACGATCAAACCACATCAGTCCTTGCGATTTCTAAACCACGAATTAGGTTGTTAAGTAGCCATCGCCCAACTAACGAAACCTCACCTCGTCAACTCTCAATCATCTCTTTGCTGTCTCTGTCTGTCCAACACAAAACGCATAGTGCAGAAGCCCGCTTATGAACAGATGAAACCTTGGCATATTGGTCGTTTTGCTTAAGAAAATCATTTACTTAGTTTCCAAGCAGCAGCTCACTGCAGTGTCGGGTGGATCGCTAATTGTCAGGGGAGATCAAACACCCATTCGTCCCTTTGGAATGAGCAAGAGAATAAAGCCGTGTTGTGACACTCCTAGTGGACTACTTGCGCTTGGACAGAAAGACCCTATGAAACTTTAAAGTGAATAGTTTTCCCAAATTCTACGGCTTCTACAGAGTTCATGGCTCATCAAGCCCTATTAAGCATTGGGTCGACATGTCGTGTTAGCCAGAAGGAAGGGAAGAAAAAGAAAGCACCAAACCTCACAGGAACACGAACCCCGCATGTTTCTTGTGTTGTCACGGCAACAATGAAATTGAGTCCAAGAAGCATTATTTGCACTTGACATTGCATTTTATCAGTCGTATCGGCTCACTACACAGGAAAGTCATGTAATGGAACATAAACTCTACAGAGAAGCTAAATGGGATAATTACACAGATAGTCCATAAACTTTAATGCAATACAATCTAAGAACTTTTAACATGTTTAATGTGTTCATGAACTAAATTGAACATGTATAAAAAATTCAAGGATTGCATTAAACATATTAAAATTTTAAAGATCACATTGTACATTGAGCTAAAGTTCATGAGCCACATTGAACAAATTAAAAATTCATGAATCATATTGCACGTTGAGTCAAAGTTTATAGACAATTTGGGCGCATTTGGTAACGCTTCTATTTCGAAGAACAATTTTTTCTGTTTCTGTTCTCGAGAACAATTTTTTAGCAAAAGAATGTGTTTGGTAACTTCCCAAAATTTATATTCTTAGGATAGAAATATGTTTGGTAAAATTCTTAGATTTTTTTTATTTCTTTTAATTTTTAAATTCTTTTATTATTTTTTCTTACTTTTTCCTTTTTCTTTTTCTCTTTGGCCGACGTCCGGCGAACTCGCTGAAGCCTCACTTGGCCCTCGCGAGGCTCGGCCTCACTAGATTTGGGCAAGGTCGAGCCTCGCCAGTGGCCAACCGCCGGCGAGGCTCAACCTCGCCTAGGTGGCGTGAGATCGGCCTTGCCGGGCCACCGCTAGGCGACGCCGACCTGGCGATGGCCCGACGAGGCCAAGCCTTGCTGATGGCTGGGCAAGCTCAGCCTTGCCATGCTTCACCCAGCCATGACAAGGCTTGGGCCAATGAGCCTCACCGTGATTCAACGTTCCAGGGGCCGGCGATGCTCCAACGAGGTCATCAGCTCTCATTTAGCCGGTCATTAGCCATCAGATTTTTCAAGAACTAGGACCACTTATGTACAAAAATTTAGCAGAATGTGAGTTGATCATCTTTTCAAATCAACACTTCTGCCATAAGACATCAATAACCTCCGAAAAAAAAAAGGGTTCTGATAACTGTATATGCTAATGATCTAAAGAAGAAACACTCATCTTCGTATGGTACACATCTCAAAACTATTTTTTGCAGGCCTCCGTGTTGCTGAAGTAAGCAGTTACTGCCTTTAGCTTACCATTTAAGTAGTTCTTCTCGACCTGAGATCGGGGAACGTATGAGAAGAAAGAGAGCATAAAACATTCCATGAGACTCTACATGAAATCAACAACAATTCCTTCCCCTTAAAACCAATCCATTAATCAAACCTAAGTGTGAAACCACAGAGTAAAACCAAAAGAAAAGGAGCATAACCAATGTTCATAAGCTGTGGTGTGAAGCTGGAGGGAAGAACGATATCATCTCCAACAGATGCATGGGACAAAGAGAAAAGATTTGCTTGGTGATCTCTTTACAAGTCCATAAAACCAGGTAAAGAGAAAGCATGTGGCACTTCAAGAAACTCTTCATATTTTCTCTGGAAACAGTTTGCCAACCAAAAAAAAAAAAAAAAAAAACAGAGAGAGAGAGAGAGAGAATAATCCAATTCCCCATGCAAACACACATAAAGCCTATTGTGGAGTAAAGTCTTCCTCTCCCATCGCAGTAACATGACACACAGAAATTAAGCAAATGAGATATTCCTCTCAGGAACAGACATCCTACGCAAATTTGCTTGTATTGTCTAAACATGTATGACATCCATAAGCACCATCTTAGATATCCATGTCAGAAAGAACATTTGATGCTGTCAATTGTTTACTATTAATATGAGCCCAAGATTTTTCAGAAAAGGGATGCATGATTAAAACCCCCCCCCCCCCCCCCCCCCAAAAAAAAAAAAAAACACAAAAAAGAGAAATTATTTGTCACAGAATTTGATACTGATCTTATAAGGAGGTACTGAGCATCCTGGGTTTTAGGCTTAACAAAGCCCCTTTGCTTAGAAATGCATCCTGACATAACCAAGAGTGCATAAAAGAAATGGAATTACCTCCAATGACCATGGAGGTTGAACGGAGAGAGAGATCTCAGCTAATTGGTGCAGATCAACATTTTTTGGGAGGAACATGACCACTTTGGGAGCAATTTCCCTGGCAATGTTAAATAGGAAGAATCTGCAGAGTACATATTAATGCAACAAAGTTAATTATCAGCCTCAAAGGTGCAAAAAGAAGTCAAAGATAACAATGATACTCATAGTAGTCAAAACATAGCAGGTTCAATTTGCTTCAAAGGATTAACCACTCACCCATCATGTGGCTTGAGCATGGTCTTCATGTTGTATTTCTTTACTTTGGTATAACCAGGACCACCCCAGGGAGGTGACAAGAAGACAGTATCTGCCTGTGATAGAAGAGTAAAACATAACTATAAGAATGCAGAAGGATAAACATGTCAAAGTAATTAATACCGAATCCATTAGATTTACATTATATTTTAATGCTCATACAGGTCCTTGTAAATTCTTAACATTGAGAGACTGAGCAAAATGTATTACTAATTGGCCAGAAAAAAGCAAGATGCATAACCAAAGTCAAAGTTAATCCCATTTGGTTTTGGCCACTAATTGAGGATTATATAGTTTACATAGAAAAGGGGAGGAAAGCTCCTCGTCACAGGAAATAGAGTAGAAAAAAAAAATTGCGATTTCAGTCTCAAGAAGAATAAGACAAACACATTAAGACTTCAAGAATTGGAAGCGATAACTGTCATACATCTTGTATCCTTTGAAGCAATAATGTGCACTAAAGACATGAAGGCATTCATTTGATGATCGTAAGATAGAAAACAACATCGATGAGAAAATTTGCCACATCCATACATAGGGCAAGACCACAGACTTCTCAGTACCTTCAATTTTGGCGCCAAAATGAAGAAGTCTCCTCTTATAAAATCTATTCCACCATCAACTTCATATATGCCAGCATTATGGTGTGCATATTCAATCTTCTTTGGATCGATGTCAACTGCTATTACATGTCTACACCTGAATGCATAACAACAAAAGTGAAGGGTAAGTATGTTCATGATTGCATACAAGGTTGCACATAGTAGATGAAAGACCATAAGCCCACTTGACCATAACAGCATCAAGGTTCTCATCCGAATAGTAACAAGGATAAGAACTGAAACGAGGCAAATGGAAAAACTCACGATCTGTTTATTCTTCTTAATTGCAGGTCATTGCAGATGCTTTTACCAGAAATTATGTTCCGGCAAAGGCATCATGAGGCAAATTTCTGTTCAAACAGTTTCTAAGGGATACATCAACTCCAAGAATTTACCATTCTATCTCTTCCTGGAATTTATTTTGGATGTATTTGCTGGAGATCTATGCAATTGCTTTTGCATGAATGGCTCAATGTCTGCACATCTACATCTTGATCAGGCTATGGATAAACTCACATTTGTTTCAACAAGGTAAATTTCTAAGGTTCGAATGCATGTTATCTACCAAAAGAAAGAAACTCTTAATGACTGTGGCTCTAAAAACTTAAAGAACTTAAAGAACACAAATGACAAGATGATTGCACACAAGTATGGTATGAGTGTGGTGGTGTAAATTACAATTTCACCCAATACAACGACGGTGAAGTCTTATCAAGGTCTAAGGAAATCTGAAAATAAGCAAATCTTACACAAAAGAGGTCTATTGTAGTGTATGAGGAATCACAAGCTCTCCCAAAAGGTACCATGGGTTTCCTTGCCATACGGGAAAATTGGAGACTAGTGTTACAGGCGATAATTCTCTTTTGGCTGAAAGATTTGCCTTCTCCTAATCAACCACCTAATCCAGAACCAGACTATATTTCACTCATACAAATAAATTCGTAAATCTTCAACCAGAAACACGCAGAAAAGAAGAGAAAAGGGTTCTTACATTCGTGCAAATTGGATAGCATTCCCACCGACTCCTGTGAAACCATCCACTATAATCCCACCACCACAACGAACTGCAAGATGCCTAGCAATAGACTGAGGAGTAACAGAAAACCATCCTTCCTCATCCATTTTGATACCTTCATCAAATCTTGAAAAGAGGAGATACCTCTGAAACCAATATTTTTCAATGACAGTGCAGTACTCTTCGCTCAAAGGAAAGCTCAGGTCTGCAAGATGCAAATGTTCATTGTAAGGATATCAATTAAACAACGACAAGCCCCTATTAGCCTAAACATTCTGTAGGGAAAGTAGTGAAGAAACTTATCATGTCAATTTTTAAAATGTGTTAAATACTGAAGTCAAAATGGAACGCAAGTTGAATAACATAGCGGATTACAAAATGAGTGGAAAACTGCTCACTTCTCCAAAAAAAAAAAACAAACTGAGATCAGTGAGAAGATCAACTCTTTTCATACAGATTATACCACATCCTTCTAATGACATCTCAATTATTTATATAAGTAATGAGGATGTACAAATTGAAATATCAGCACCAAGCTGAAGGCAAGGATTATTCCAGTTTCGCACAGGTTCAACCCCCTAATTCCTAAAGACTATATGCCGATCTAGTCTCATTAACCTATCGGCCTCTATAACCTATCAGGGACCTATCATTTACACATCTTATAAAACAAATAGCACTAACCAGTATCAAAATAATGATTCAGACAGAAGGAACAGAAAGCGAATATAAGTTGAAGAACCTTCTTTGACATGCGATGACTTCCTCTGTATCCTTTTTCTTGCATCCATTTTCCTTTGGCTCGTATGAGAGCCACACAGAGAATCCAAGTTATCTAGAGAATCCCCAACTTCCAGCAGTAAATTATTCTCCTCAAGAGATATTTCTGTCGGGCTACTCATCATACTGCAAGAAGAGAGAGATATAAGATGTTAAAACGGACAATCATCAATATGATGTAATCAAGTAATTTGTATTGACTAGTAACGTTTTACATTTGAGACAATCAAAATGGGTCACCAAGGCAAGCCCATCAGTCACAAAATATTTGGAACACTTAAAATGAACTCTATAATAGACATGATTCTATCGCACCAAGTACCATACAAATGTAAAACTCCTTAAGTTTTTAAAACTAGCGTAATAACTAGGATGAGTAGATATCATGAGGCCATTCTGTCATATTCTAGACAGAGTCACACTCTATTTTCGACAAAGGATTTGCATTTCAGCACAGAGGTCAAAGGTTTGAATATCAATGTTTTCTCTTATTTTTTTGTTCTGTCTAATTTTTATGTTATCACGTTCCCACCTCAAGTTAATTATTTGATGTGCTTATGTCCCCACCCCATGTGACACGAGTAACCCAACTTAAGAGCAAGGGAAAGCATTGACATGCTAAAAATTGTGGGACTGTTTCATCACCTTAGTACCATTTGGTCAAAGATTCCAAAAAGATATATGCGCTACCTGATTAACTTCCCGTGAAATAAGTTTCAAAAATGTCTTGTAAAACCCCATCATTATACAGTTTATCTTTGTAGCTATGTGGATTTACCATTCTGTTATGGTTGGACAGTGCTACGATAGAGGCCTTTGTAGGCTCTGAGAATGCTCCTCACGACAAAAGAATTAAATGCCAAAATTCTTGAATTTTCTGGGAGTAGGTGGAGCCTTATACATGAAACATGGTAATATGTAACACGGTATGAGGATGTAACCACAATAAACAAACAGTTGAAGCACAACAAGAAAGATAGGAAAACAAACTAAATAACAATAAGAGGAAATAATGTTATTCAAACATTTGACTTACTTTTGGATGCCATGCTAGACAAACCATTTGTGGTAAAACCTAAGTAGAGCATTAGGAAAAAGTCTGCCAAAGTATTTCTATCATATATCACAACTTAGGGCTGCTTAATTAACAGGTCAGATAGTACATGATGAATAAGAAAAAAAAATCTCCACATCATATCATGACTTGAAATAAGTAAGCTACTAACTATTAACTCTCACATAAAAAATTTCTTCCATTCGGAGAGCACAACCTCTGAAATGGCTTATTCTAGATGAGTATGTTGCAACAATGATCTTTAAGACAGTAATAATCGCTATTTTACCTCAAATCACCTAGTCTTCGTGAAGTGGCATCTTCTTCACAATCTTTCAGGTTGACAGAATCACCTTCACCAACTGGTTGACCAAGTGAATTATGATGATCCACAAAGTCCTTTAATGAATCTACTGTATGCTGAGAAACACAAGTATCTTGTGGTAATGAACAAACACTAGAAATTGATGGACCAAGATCTTGCTTAGTCAGCTCAACAAGTGTAGCATTGGACTCTGGGTTCTCAATAAATTCTGCCTCTACAGCGTCCATCCCAGGAGGTGGAAACCACGTTGAAACCTGGGTTATACTATTATAATAGTAATTTCTCTGATAGAAAGAGTCCCAGCACACAATCCAGTCTCTACATGAGTTGACATTACTGCTTTGTTCCTGTTGAAGAACCTCTGTTCCTTGGCCAATGGCAACATCTTCCAATGACTGATGGATCTCATAACTGTCGCAATGTGTTTTAATAGCTTCAACATGGTTTGCAGATGAAATCTGGTCTAACAAATTGGACTCCACTAAGCTTCCACCAAGTTCTTCCCTGCCAAAATCAACAAACGCTTCAGTTGAAGGATGTTGTGAGCAAAGTCCACCTCCAGCATCAGAGTCTTTAGTGTTTGGATTAACTTTCCAGTCATACTTGGGCACATTATTAGTCAAAGCAGGGTAACAATCCAGGCAGTCATTTGCCACATCCGATAATCCAGTACAGATCGTTTCCTTGCCGACACAGCTGATCTCAGTCAAGTCTTCTCCTTTATCAGATGTGGAACAAAAATTACTGGCATCCACTTCATTATCATAGCAAGGGATCTCATTTTGGTCCGTCACTGGCATGGAACATAACAAACCACTTGGATTTTCGTGAACAACAGTTTGAGATACAACAACAGGCTCACTCACTTTCGGCAATCGAGTTCCGTCATTCTCAATTCCTTCTTTTCCATAATCATTCTTCTTATGTGTTCTCTTTTTTCTCACTTTGGAAATTCCATTCTTCTTCTGAAAATTGAAAAAAAAAAAACATTTCCAGCAAATCAAAGTATTAGAAGCAGCAAATGGCAAGTATTGTGATACCTTGAGAGAGAGAGAGATCAAATAGCTTATTTAACCCCTGTTAACAGGATTTATAATTTGAACAGTTCTACAATGGTTCCTCATCTAAGTACATCACTCCTCAGCATTTACTACAAATCTCTCTGTTACATAATTCAAAGGACGGGCTTTCCGACAAATATTCTCATACAACGCCAATCAACTGTTTAGCAGGCTTGTTCATTACATCTCTTGACATTGAGTTCGCATAACTTAAAGAAAGGCTAACCCCTCCCCCCTCCCAAAAAAAAAAAAAAAACAAATCCCCAGAACCCTTTAGTTACTTAATTGATGGTGAATTATCATTCTTTCCAGATTTTTAAACGGTGTTAATTGCCATATTCTAAAATGCTGTCACAGTCATGACAAATCCAATTTCAACCAAAAGCAGTGACAAATCTTCAAACTTGAAGAAGAACCAAGCCAATCATAATAAATCACCGAAACCACTGATAACACAGAGATACCACCACAAGGCACTGCAACATTATCGGATTCAGAGTTTGCATCTAAAATCCTCAGTAACAGCAAACGCAAAGTGGAACAAGGAATCACCACCTTATTCGTCTGAAATGCAAGCGGAAGACCAAGCTCGCTCATCTGTCTGATGAGTCCCAAGTCCTCTGGTAAAGGACTATAATCTGGAGGGAAAAAAACAAAAAAGCAGAGAAAGCAACAGAATTTGAGCAATTTGCGATCATTGAGAAACAAGAATATCCACGACACAGCAATCTCTTCGGCCACATAGCAAGCCAGTACAAAAGGGCAACGAGGGGAAGGACAAATACTCACCCGCGCCCGTAGAGACCACGTTTGAGCCGACATTGTCGTCGCGGCGAGGTGGGTTCTGCATCGAACCCAACAAAAAAAGAAAAGATCAACATTCCCCAACTGGGTATAGTAATCAGAGAACCACGGAGACGCGGCACAGGTCAAGACCAAGACGAAAGCTTACACTAGTTTCGGTGGAAGGCGGAAGTTCTTGCGCCGTCGAAGAGCCGTGGTCCCTGGAAAGAGTAGAGCAACTCACCGTAAGACACGCGCACGCGCACGCGCACGCTCACACAAACGCACACAGCGCGAGAGGGAGAGGGGGTTAGACCAGAGAAAGACGTGGGTGAGCTTGAGGAGGGAGCCGAGAGCTCTGATAGCAGGACCGTCTTCTTCGCCGTCGAGCTGGACAGTGTCCATGCCGCTCTCCGAGAAATTATACAAGAATTCAACGAAGAGAGATTTCGGGGAAACGGCGGGGAATCGAAGCTGAAGGGGGAATTTATAGTTGGACCTCGGCGACAAGAACATCAAAAGGCAAGGAATCTTGAATTAGACGAGGAGCTAGCCCCAACATGGCAAATTCGAATTTTTGTCATTATTTTTCTGCCTAGAAGGGAGGTAAAAAAAAGAGGATGAAAAAAATCATTGCGACCATCCAATATATGGAGGACGTAAAATTGCACGTGAAAATAAAATCTAGTAGTTGATTGGGTGTCTAGATTTTTCATTCAATTAAGTATCCAAATTTTTGAAATCGCAATTTAAAGGGTGCCTTCATTTGAGAATGTGAACGGTATTGGCTGACATGGGCACTGGTTTCGTTAAGTTGCCATTAAATTGTATTTGTTTGTGTCCGTGTGTTGATTGCTTCATTCTCTTTTGTTTTTCGTGCTCTCTCTCTTTCTCTCTCGTTTAGATTGCAAATTGGATCTTGATTGATCTTTTGGCACCGCCCACCGTTGCTCAAGCAACCTCAACACTATGACGTCACAACCGGGACTCCAATTTTGTTCTTACCGTTTGTTATAAAGGTGGAGGCCATGACCAAATGGGGTGCTAATGTTGGAGTCCCGGTACAAAATGAGCAAAATCATACCAACTGTCGATGATCACCAGGTAATCAGTTTCAGAGTTCAATTCTTGATGACCTTAGTTGCAAAAGATTGGAATCACAAATCAAACCGATTGGTTTTAAAACGGCTCATTCTTTTACTTTGGGGTAAATATGAATCTTTATCATAATACATAAAACGTGCACTTCATAATGCTAACATTCTTAGATCTAAGTTCCCAAAAAAAAAAAAAACAAAACAAAACAAAAATTCTTTGGTCAAGTAGTTATGTGATTATTCATTTTGGTTGGTGCTCGAATTGAACTGGACCGAATACCAGCTCACATTCTCAAAAGCTCACCCCAACACTTTTTTTTTTCTTTTATCTTGGTACAAGAAGACTCCAATGAAGAAGACAAGGAGGAGAGAGAGAGAGAGAGAGCTCGCGGTAAGAGAGAAAAAGGGAGAAAGGGGAAGTTTTTGTACGTGATCAATTCGGACGCCTCAACAACCTGAATTAACACAGTTTCACAATGATGGTTGAGTAATCGAAGCCTCTAATTGTCTAATCAAAAGAATCATCAAAATTAGAGCTTGAACTTCAAGTTTAGGTCGATTCTAAATTGCTATGTTTTATTGAAGAGTTTTCGGGGTACATGCATGCGTGCGTGTGTAAGTGATTGTTTATGATGTTGTTAAGTTATAGCATTTTAGGGATCTGGTTTGCCTAAAATGAAATTTTGAATTTAGCCGTGCATGCTGGACAGATTGTAAATAGTAAACTTTAGGTTGAATTTCAACTATTTATAGCTAGGTTTTGAGGTGGCCAAGTGATGCTTCTTGTTGTATATCGAAAGGGTTTTCTATGGACTATACATTTGCAACGGAGTTCTATAGAGGAAGTTATGGCATGGACAATTTTAGCAGGCGAGCTACACATAGTGGACAGTAATAGGTTTCCACTATGGTTGAACTTTCTGTCAACATGGAGGTGTTGTCTTATCAATGAATAGGCATAGTATAGTCAAGCCGTTTATAAAAATATCATTTTACTTGGTCTTTTAATATTGTTTTTCAGAATTTGAGTGCATCGACTCGAGTAACTACCATACGTTAGTTTTTGACTATCCTATATGAGTGATACTATCTGTTTTTTGCATTTGTAAACTCACATTTTCAAAAACAATCATGAGTTAATAAATAATATCCTTTGTTGCATAAAATAGGATTGAGCATTTACTATTGTTTTGTTTGTTTGACATATCTTTTGAGTGAATGATTGCTATCTATTTTTTGCATTTGTAAACTCACATTTTCAAAAAACGATCATGAGCTAATAAATAATATCTTTCGTTGCATAAAATAGGATTGAGCATTTACTACGACAAAAAAATTTCTGTTTTAATTTTTTTTAAAAAAAGCTTTTATTTAATAAAGTTTAAACTTGATATTGAATTCTCATTCTTATGAAATGCTCATTAATTTTATTTTGTTCATGGTTAGTGAAGACAAACATTTTGAACATGATCATATAGCATATTTCGTATAAAATTTTGTAAGTAAAGTTTGTATCAAATTTTTTCAAGTACTTTTTTATTTTTTAGTTTTAAAGCATATAAACTTGATATTGATTTCTCATTCTCATTAAATGCTTATCAATTTAATTTTGAAAAATGGTGAGTGAAGAAAAATATTTTCAACATGGTCATATGTGCGCCCTTAAACGAAAATTTTATACATCTCAACATGAACCCTTCTATACATGACATCACAATAATAAAGTAATATAGTTCATTGTTCAACTGCATCACAGTGATGGAGATGGACCTAGCCATGGTGAGGGCGGCCGTGCAGCCGAAGACGCTGGCGAAGAGGTTGGAGCAGGCGAGGGCCCACTGCCGGTAGGCCATCCTTGTTGCCAATTCCTTTTGACTGTCCCAGTCCTGACACAGAGAATTATGTTAGTGAGGTGGAATTTCGGATAATTCGTTTGTAAAAATATCGCAAATTTGAGGTTTGTGTCTGTCGATACGTAGTTTAACATAGTGATTTCTCGATTACAGTATGGAAAGATTTTCCTACTCTGATAGGCTCATTATTCTAGGTGCCTCGGATGTGATCATTGCACGGAATATTTTTTTCTTACATGATCAGAGAGTTTGCACGAAAACACATACGCGTGATCATCATTAGGATGACCTGCAATCGTCACTTCCAAAGAAACCAATGTCTAAGTAATCATCCGTTCATAATGATCGCTTATTTATTATTCTTTTTAAAAGAGTCACTTCATCAAAATATATATTATCACAAGTTATGACTAGTGAAATTCGACATCGAACCACATTAGAAGAAGTTTGCTGCTCTGAATTTTTTTAATTGTCGACTTCGTCCTCCTCCAAACTATCACAAAAACCCCACGTGTCATCATTTTCACATCTTTATTTCAGCAAGATTGCATATCATCTTTGAGAACACGAGCTTTCCAATGAGAGAACTCAAAACGGCCAAAATTAATTAAAGCGCCTTTTGAACAGAAACACCACTAGTGACATTATTTGCAATAAATACGATCCATCATTTTCTTTTTGTTGCTCGGATGTTTTCTTTTTACTGTTTCATTTGGTAAATCAGAACGTAGATTAACAAAAGTATAACTTCGAAAATCAGAAACGCTGACGAGTAACTTTTGCAATGAAATATTACGTTTTCATTCCGTCCGATAATTGCATTTACTAGCATCCATTGGCAAATACCCCGTAACTTAGTAAATTCTCAGAATTATTACAAAGCATAGAGCTGCAAAGGTAGATGCTGAGACATGACAAGTTAGGTAAATACTTAGATATATTAATAACCTTCTTTGCTTCACACCATTAATTAATAAATTTTACAATGACTTCCTTTTTTTTTATGAAAGAACCAAAACGAAATTAATCATCAAAATCCAAGGACCCAATTCGTGAAAAAAAAATAAAATAAATTCAAAGACGATAACGCACAAATGGAAGAAGTTCAAAGATTTCTCATGCTACTATTCCCAGCATTTTGATATATTAGTAACCATTAGGTTAGATGAACAAGGGAATCCTGTGAAAATTTGTCACAAGAGCGTTGGAGGATGATGATGCTACGCTAAAAACAACATCAAGGCAAACATGTACAAGAGGCTATTGACCTAGGAACTATAAAGTACTCGAACAGGAATGCAGTTAGTCCTCGCACTTACTTTTTTGCCTTCGACTTTTTATGCTTTATTCCCTTTGTTTTCCGGTTTTTCTCCGTCTTTTTCTCAGATGCCATCTTGGCATACACCGTTTGGGATTCTTGGATGATGAGGCGCACGTGGGGAATGTCCTTGGGCATTTTGCTCAGCACAATCCTTGCAGACTTGAGGTCTCCTGAAGCCAGAAGGGCTTGATACATCCTACCAATGTTCATAAAGTAGAGACATCCACATCAAGCTTGAAAAACTCGGCAGATACAGTCAGTAACTCATATGACGGCCAAGGATTAAACAGCTCAAATCTGATTCACTTGAATGAGACGGATTAATGGGGAGCTTGAGAGAGTAATTAAAATATCACCTCAAGAAACTCAGAATATTGTAAGGGAGGTCAGCTGCTTGATATTCCTTCCAAATCAAGATAGACTTATCCATGTCTTTCGTACTGACACAAGCACTGAGAAGAACATCGAGAACCTTCCGTGAAGGGGCAAGGCCAAGATCATTCTTGATCACTTGAAGCAAGTCGAAGCCCATCTGCAGAAGTGTTGTCTCTTCCGCAATGCTAAAGAACACCTGCATGAATGAAGGAAGAAGATAGAGCGGCAGTGATTGATATATTCCAGCATCCTTGCATGCATCAGTCAAATTTTGCACCCTTTGCAAACTAGCAGGCAATTGCTACAGATAGCAAAGAAGGCCATTTGTGTCTACAACTCAAAATAACTATAGAGAGAGGGGGAGGTTGGGAGATGGGAGGTAAAGGAAGAACAAAACCACTTATCCAGTTGACTCCAAAAGAATGGTGCTTGAAATGTACCCTAAGCATAAATAACCCTGATTTTCTAACATATATGAACTACGATTCTTGATTATCTCTTGCATTTCCAATCCCAGAAGCCAACTTCCTGACCAAAACTATTAAGAGTTTTCAGCTTAAGAAAATAGAATAGGTTCGAACCTCATCAAAAATTGCTTCCATGGCCATTTCATCATTGCTGATACGATCTTTGAGTTGCTTCAGCAAATCAACAGCAGCATTGAATCAGATAAAGAAAATGTTATAAGCAACTAAATGCATCAATGACACATCCAAGAACCAAACGATAACAAATAGGACCTTAGATGATGATTGTCTATAAATGATTTGCGAAACCTTTTATGAAAGAATCACAAAAAGTTAATAATTTAAGAATGTGGTTTTTGAAAAGCGTTTTGATATTTGAATGGTGAAAAGTTACGATTTGGTTATAAAACCTAAGTTGTGCTACGGTTTTGATTTTGGTTGTGGATTACTAGAGATTGAGAATAATGGATTATGCTTAGTATTTTTGTGAACCCAGTGAGGGGTGTGTGAATATGCTCATACTAGTTTAGAATATCCTTGTGAGCCAAGCTATCGGTTAAGAATAGGTAGAGACCTAATCAAGGGGGATCTTGGTCGCCTTGTCACAAGCGTTATGCGTGATCATTGCTAGATATTTAAGCATGAGTTTGGTCAATAGAATGGACCATTAACGTTTGTTTTGATGAGATTGATTAATGAGCTGGACCATTGGTGTGTGCTTTGATATTATCTTGAGTATTTATGTTATGAACATATTATGTTAGAGTAAGAAATATCATATTTTATTCTTCATGATTTGTTAAATTTTGGATTTAGCGAAAGTCAATTATGTTTGTTTTAGTTGTGCATAGTGATTGTTCGACTAGAAGAAATGTATTACTCACTAGATCGTGGTAATTTAATTCTTTCATCTACTTGCTTTTTCAAGTTCTTTAGCGAGTTGTAAGTAAGAGGTGAGTGTTTCATTACTAGAGAGGACTTTGTGATAATGGGGATTTTTTAGTATGAGTTGTCTATAATTAATAAGTTTATGAGTTAGTTTTTGATGGCGGCGTAGATATTTTGTTGATGGTTTATAGAAAACTCTGATATTGCAATCAAATGACATTTATGTTGAACACACACACACACACACACACACACACACACACACACACACACATATATATATATATTTATGTTGAACTTTAGTCATGTTGAGGCTACATCCTTTCTTCAAAGGACAACTGTGCCGTGCCCTTGTTCTTGTTGAGTTAGAGGTGTGATAGTGTTGGACGGAGCCAAGCATGCCCAATGGCAGTGATGACATCATAGCATGACTAGGTAAGCTTGGTCGATTCAAAAGAAAAAAGAGTAAAAGGAAAAAAAAAAAGGTAGAATAAAAAGGTTATTCAATTTATATCGAGTAGGGATATGTAATGAGTCCTAAAATTTGTCGTAAAAGTGTAATTGAGTCTTAAAACTTTCAAAAAGTATAATCAAGTCATAAAACTTGCCAAATTGGTGCAATCGAATATTTCCGTTAACACTATCAATTTGTTTAAAAAAAATGCTGACATGGCATTTTAAAATTAATTTATTTATCATACGTGGCATTTTTTATTACTTTTTTCTTTAAACCTTATTTAAATAAACTTAAACAAAGCTAAAATAATTTAAAAAACAAAATTGGAAACAAAGAAAAAAAAGGGGCAAGCATTGTGACTAGGCACGCTGCCCACCACTCATCGTTGGAGAGGGCAATGGCCCTTGCCTGTGGCCAGAAAGCCTTGCCAACCCCAAGCAAGGGTTGGTGTCATCCAGATCTAGGGGAGCCTTGTCAGTCCTTGCCTGGGTTAGCAATGGCCTCACCCGAGCTAGCGAGGACTAACCCTCCTCCAAAACTTAGGTCGGTGAGGTCACTAGCCCCTTCGGTGATGGTAGTGGTGGTAGTGCCTAGCCACGGTCCCTACCCCTTTTTTCTTTTTGTTTAGTTTAGTTTTTAAAATTATTTAGCTTTTAATTTTTTTTACTATTATTTAAATAAGATTTAAAGAAATAAAGAAAGAAAAAATGCCACATAGGAAAAATAAATTAATTTTAAAATGTCGTGTTAACATTTTTTGTTAGACGAATTGACAGTGTTGACATAAGAACTCGATTGAATCAAATTGATAAGTTTTAGAATTTGATTGTATCTTTTGAAAGTTTTATAATTTAATTATATTTTCGTGACAAGTTTTAAGATTTATAATGTACATATCCCTATTAATTAAAGTTGGCATTTCTAATAAGGGTGTGCAACTGAATTGGTTCTACCCAAGAACTAGACCAAATTGCCCAAAAAATAGGTTTAGGAAGCCGTTCTTTTTGGAATTAGTCTAGGAACATGTTTCAAGTGAATACCTATTTGAGAATCGGACCGGACCATCCTATTTTAGAATCGATTTTATAAGCTAAGAAGACAAAAACCTAATTTCTTTTTCTCCTCAATTCTAACCTCAGCACTCATTCGTCCTTTGTCCTTCCTCGAGACTCCTCTGTTTTTCCTCTTTCCGTAAATTTTTATGGATGAATGAGGAATGGAGTTTTATAATTTATGTTTTATGTTGCGTGTTCATCTCATGGATTGTTGATTTTGGCGGATGGGAATTTTAAGATGCATTTTATAATCATTTTATTTCCGGAAACAATTTTTGCTCATAAATAGTTTTTCTTGATTATGTTCCTAAGAATAATTTCTAAGTATTTGAAGGCATTCAGTAAATTGTCCAAAATTTCTATTACTAGAATAGAAATGCGTTTAGTAAAACTCTTAAAATTTTTAATACAAACCATTTTCTTATAATCTTTTAATAATTTTATTAAATTTTTCTCCTTTTCCCTTTTCATCTTCTCCTTTCCCCAGTTGACGGCCATGGCTAGACGAGGGTCGATGAGCTCGCCGTAGTGTCACCGACCGGAGCCTCATCGTGATTGGGTGAGGTCGAGCTCACCTAGCAACTCACGAGGCTCGACCTTATTGACGCCTAGCCAAGGCAAGGCTCATGGCTCGGTGTTGTCGGGGGTTGGCGACGCTCTAGCGAGCTTGCTGGCCCTCGTCTAGTCGGTTGCTAGCCATGGCCAGGGTCGGTGATCAGCCAAAGGTGCACGAAGAAGAAGAAGAAGGAGGAAAGATAAGAACAAAAAAAGAATTAGGCTTGATTATAGGAATTGTTTTTGGAAATAAGAAGCAACTTTTTTCTATTTCTTAATTCTATTCCAAATCTATTCCCAAGAATAAAAAAATGATTATTATTCCGAATTTTTTTTGTTCTTTTTTTATTTTATTTCCGAGAACAAAAGAACATAATCAATTTACCAAATAAGGCTTTATTATTTATCTTTTACTTTGAACCGTTTTGTTACTTATAATCTCATATGATTTTGCTGTAAAAATGAACGAAAAAAAGGAATATGAAAAAAGATTCTTGAGTAAACTCTAGAGTTGGAGCAGAAAAGTAGGTTCCAAAACTGGTTTCGAGTAATTAGAATAAATTTTAGGGTTCAAATATTAGTAATCGATTATAACATGGTAGGTTCCATGTTCCAACTCCAAGACCCACCCATCCCGAAACTAATTACCCATAATTTCTAATTCTCACATGAGTGTAATTTATTGAATAAGCGAGTTATCCAATGAAAACACACGGTGTGGCATTTCTTTACACAGAAGCCTCACATTGACTTATATTTTGAAGTTCAGATCCTTAATTGAAATTGCATTTTTTAAAGCGTGAAAGAAAATTCATAGTTAGACCATATATCTTTCATAGCTAGATATAATGGGACGAGCCAATTTTATTGTTTCCAACTATTCCTTTTCTGGCTCTTCTCATTTTTTGACTTTTTATGAATCTTGAGAAATTCATACAAAGACTTTAATTTAACAAAAAATATTTATAAATTTTCAAAGTTCTTAAATAATTTTTTTATAATTTTATGTTACTCGAATAATCTTTATTGTTATTTGAAAAGAGTCATAAGAGGAAGAAGATATGTTCCAATTTTTTTTTTAATTTTTAAATAATTTTTTCTACTTTTTTACCTTTTTCCTTATTTCCTTTACTTTTTTCATTTTTTCCTTTTTCTCCTATTTTCTTCTTCTTCTTATGGCCGGTCGGCCGCCGAGCGAAGCGGACATCCTCTGCTGCCGCTAGTAGCGCGCTGCATAGACTGCAAGCGGTCGCCACCAGTGCCGCCCTAACGTCGCGGCGTAGAAGACGAAGGCACAGAGGTAACAGAGAAAATGGACGACGAGATTGAGGAAGGCATGTTGGTGGACGAAGACGTCCGCTCGCCGGAGCAGCAGCAGCAGCGGCAGCAGCAGCAGCAGCAGCCGCCGCCGCCGCAGGAGCGCAAGGCGGAGAAGTCACCGCACGATATGCTGAGAGAGAGCAAGGGCTCGGTGGAGGAGATCGCGGCTCAGATCCTCTCGATCAAGAAGCAGGGCCTCCCGAGGTCTCAGCTCAGGGAGCTCGCCACCCAGATGTTCCTCCACTTCGTCACCCTCCGCCAGGTCCTCTCGGAAGCCCTCGCTCGCGGTTTCTGTTTCCTCGCCCTAGGGTTTTGCTCTCGCTTGGTCTGGAGTGGCGTTCTTTTTGTTCTGCTTTGTTTTTACGCGGGCGCTGTTTTTTTAGTTTCGATTGGGAGATGAATCGGAGTACGATGGCGGCGAGGTTTTGTTCGAGCTCGGAGGTTGATTCTGTCGATTGAGGAAAAGTGGGGGTTTTTGTGCTGAATTTTGGAGGCTAATGTGGTTACCGAGGGGTTTAGAGTCAGGGGTTTGTGGAGGAGATTGCCCTCAATTTTGCGGTCGCATTGTGGGAGACATTATCTGGTTGTCCTTGATTATTTGCTATTTTACAAATGGATTCGTGGTGATATATGATGGAATGTGGAACCCAGGACCGGCTTCTGGTTGTGACTTGGATGCAAGAAGGAGGAGAATGGCTTGTCTAGGGAGCTTTGCAAAGTTGGAGCTTTAATAGTCCTGTTTCACTAATCATCCCAAGTCCCAAGCTAATTTTGTAAGCGGTATACTGAAGGCGATGTTTAGGATGAGTTCAGTTGACCCTATTCTGGTCCTGATGAGATGGAAACTAACTGTTCTTTGTAGCTGACACTGGGAAATTTTTCGTAGGATTTTGTTACAATCAAGATTTTTTAATTACATAGCGCTATTTGAAGTTGCGTGGAAGAAGGGAAACGATTCTCATGAAAATTCTTTGAAGCCTTGGGAGAGTAGGGAGTGGTAAGAAATGAAGTTCGATATTAGAACTTTTGAGGTAGATAATATAAATATTATGACAAGGAAAGATCAATGCCATGCTCGTGAGTTGAAAAGGAAACAATCATCGGTGACTCCTTAGTGTAAGGGCAATAATTATACTTCTCCTTTATATCCTCTCGCCCTTCCTTAATTAGGTCTCATTTTTATTGCTCCCATCTCTTTTCTTGTGCTTTGGTTTTCACCGATCCTAATTGGGATTGAAGATAGAATGGCTATAGTACACACACTCAGGTGCGCTGCTTGTTTTGTAGCGACTGACTTATTCTTATGTTGCACTACATATTTCATGATCTAGATAAAAACTTGATCATTTTTTATAAGTTGATTTGTCTTCTTAACAGGCAAACCGCTCAATATTGTTAGAGGAAGACCGGGTAAAAGCAGAAACAGAGCGAGCAAAGGCACCAGTAGACTTCACAACCTTGCAGCTTCACAATCTGATGTATGAAAAGAGTCATTACGTAAAAGCAATTAAGGCATGCAGGGACTTCAAATCAAAATATCCAGATATTGAACTCGTTCCTGAGGAGGAATTTTTTCGTGATGCACCTGAAGAGATTAAAGACTCAGGATCCCATAATGACGCACATGATCTAATGTTGAAAAGGCTTAACTTTGAGCTCTTCCAGGTGACTGGTGATCGTTCTTTTGTCTGCAATAGTGTGTGTATGCTTATGCCTGGTTTCTGTAATATTTTCTATGCAGACTGTTTACAGTCAGCTTTTGATCACTTTTCAAATTTACTGTTTGTTCTTTTATAATTTATTGGTTGCATAATATTGGCAAAAAATCATCTCACCAGTGATTTTTGTTACCTGGACATGGCCCAGCACTGAGAAGGCTGGTGCAGTCAATGGAATATTACAATATGGAATCGGTTAAATTTCTTAGATAGGCAATTGGGAGTATTGAAACAAGTTAATTTCATTTTCATATTTTGTATTATCCATTTTGCTCAAGTTGATTAGAGCGTTTAACTTTGATGTCAAGTCTGTTTGCTTCTCAGCAATATTTAAGCCTAGCTAGCGAAAGTTTTATCTAGTGATGATCAATTTGCTAAAAGCCTGGAAAGATTTTCTTATTTGATCTTTTTGCTATCTTTCTTTTTCTGGTATAGTTATTGTCATCTTCTTATTGTTCTTTTTCCCTCATGCATGTTACATATTGTTGACAATCATAAATAGACTGAGACAGAGTATATTACTTGGAACAGCGCAAAGAGTTATGCAAACTTCATGAAGAATTGGAAAAACGTAAAAAAGGCCTTTTGGAGACCATTGCTAACCGAAAGAAGTTTCTCTCTAGCCTTCCCTCACATCTAAAGTCTCTTAAGAAGGCATCCTTGCCAGTGCAGAACCAATTAGGGGTTTTGCACTCAAAGAAGCTGAAGCAGCATCACTCGGCAGAGTTGCTTCCACCACCTCTATTTGTGATTTACTCACAGCTAGTGGCACAAAAAGAAGCCTTTGAAGAAAGAATTGATGTGGAGATAGTTGGAAGTGTGAAAGACGCTCAATCCTTTGCACGCCAGCTAGCCAACAAGGACTCTGGTAATTGAGAAAGAGATTTTCTCCATTGGTTTTATCCTTTTGTTATTAATGATTGCTGATTTTATTGGGGAATTCATCTTCCCAAAATGCGGAGATAGTGATCAATATTATCGATAATGTTAGAAAGTTCAACAAAAATGTTTTAAGCTTTTAGACGGAGGGACACTACTTGCAAAAGACCTAGACAACTCTTAGATAAGTGATTTTGGATACTTCAACACTCTCTCGATAGCAAATTGGATATGTGATGGCACATGTAATAGGTGGATGGGGAATAAGATATATAAGAACCATACTGATGAATTTTTAAATGGGTCATGGATAATTGAGACTTGGCTTTGAAAACTAGAAAGCCCAACTTAAAAAGGTTAAGCTATTAGGGGAATGGACGCTATATGGATATAGGCTTACAGCAACCTTGTAGATAATCCATGTTGCATACTTTAACAAGTTATACATAGAGCAATGCATTGGTAGGTCATTACAACTGTTTCACAAGGTATTCTTTACTGCTGGAGCTTGTAAGTAAATCTACTTGATTATGTTAGACCAAATTATTTGCAATTCCATTAGCCATAAGTATGCTGTCTCTCTGAGGTGCTTTAAGTAGTTAGTTTCAAACCAGCTTCATCTTCAGACCCAAGGCAGAAAGGGAGCTAAAGTTATGTGCTTTGATGGTCCAGGGATCTCTACCAACTCGGACAGCTCAAGGTTAGATGATGATGTGGTTGATGAAGATGATGATGGGCAGAGAAGGAGAAAAAGGCCAAAGAAGGTTCCAGTCAAAGAGAATCTTGAACAGACAGGGTTTTATCAAGTTCATCCCCTGAAGGTCATCCTTCATGTATACGATGATGAAACTTCTGATCAGAAGTCTTCAAAACTTGTGGCATTGAAGTTTGAGTATATGTTGAAGTTAAAAATTGTATGTGTTGGAATAGAAGGTTCCAACGATAGGCCAGAAGATAACATTTTATGCAACTTATTTCCCAATGACACCGGGCTTGAGCTTCCTCATCAGGTATGTATGTCTAATTATAGTTCTCCCAAAATCAATTAACTTTGTTTCTAGGACTAATCTCCTTCGTGTCTACATGTTTTGGACATTCTCATTTTCCCTCTAATGGGATGTATTTGGTGTGATTACGATGCAGTCAGCCAAACTAGCTGTTGGCGACGCCCTTAATTTCGATGAAGGAAGAACTTCACGTCCATATAAGTGGGCCCAACATCTAGCAGGAATTGATTTCTTACCAGAAGTTTCACCATTGTTTGCTGGCCACGAGAATGCAAATGGTGACATTTCCAAAAGTGAGGTTGTTGCATCTGGTCTTTCGCTATACCGCCAGCAGAATCGTGTACAGACAGTTCTGCAGAGAATTCGGTCACGAAAGAAGGCTCAGATGGCTCTTGTGTGAGTCAACATCTGTAGGATCTGAATCTTGGGTCACCCCTGAAGCTAAGATAATAAATTTTCATTGGGTTCCAAAAGTTTTGAATTTTAAGTGACTGTTCTAGTATGGATCCCCTTGGCTAGGATTGTTGTTGTTATCATTTGGTGAATATGGAACAATGGAAATGCTGATTTTGCCTTAATTTCCTGTCACATATCTACTTTCTTTAGTCTGAGTTACATCTGCTGAGCTGTTTTGGCTTTGTGGAAGCATGTTCTTATTACAATAATTAGTGATTGTTCCCATTGAATCCTGTGAATATTTTATTTGTTACAGGGAACAACTCGATGCACTTGCAAAGCTCAAATGGCCTGCACTAAATTATAAAAGTGTTCCGTGGGCCTCACATTTCCTCTCATGTAATTTGCATGGGTGGTCATCCATAGGCTCTGTTTCTAGGGAGCCTTCAACTTTACCTGTCGTTGATGTGGAGCAGGCTTCAGAGCCTATGGATGCCAATCCTGATGGATCATCTGGTAAAGAAAAGAATGAGCTAGAGGCTCCGAGTGAGGATGGGGAGCTTCCGTCATTTGGTGTTGCTGCATCTGTTGCAATCGATTCTAGAACTTCTTTCAGGGGTTCCAGCCGTGAAAACTCAAGGCAGCTGGCTATGATTTCAAAAGGCATATCCCCAATTAATCGGGCAAAGTCTCTGAGTTTCAAGAAACAAGATGAGGATTTAGATCTCCTGTTAGACACTGATAGCGATAAAGACGAACCTTCTAAATTTGAACCAGAGGCAGAAAATGCAGATTCTACTGAATGCGACAAGGTGGCAGAGAATTCATGGGTGAATTATGGGGTCAGAGAGTTTATTCTTCATCTAACGAAGAAACTAAATGCTGATGACCAGAATGTAAAGCTGGAAGCAAAGGTGGAGTTTTATTAAGAATTGTTCACATTTACAAGGCACTGAATATCTAGTGCCATGCTCTTTTACCTGAAATTTTTAAGAGAACTGAGGAAACTTTTGTTCGCGTATGTTAAGCATGAGTGAATATATCTCCTTAACTTCGTGAGAAATTTTGCTGCTGTCTGTGTCTGGTCGTCTATTTCTTTTACTTACTAGAATGCCAAATTTGATAATGCCAGATAAAAGTAAGCATGGAATATCCACTCAGGCCTCCACTTTTCTCATTATGTCTTTACCCTGATTTGTCTGGAGGAAATCATTGCAAGATTGACAATGTTGGGTGGACTAATGAACTTCGTGCTATGGAAGCAGAGGTAATGCACATTTCCACATTATCCTAACAGATGCTAGTAAAAGTCTACCTGTAGTAACATTGGAGGCATGTGCGTATGTACTTGCTGTGATTTATCTCTGGGTAGTTGCATGTCTTCCGTATAATTATGTCTTGGCAATGCCTATTTATTTTATTCTTTTTGAGAAATGGATGTACATCTTCCATTACTTTTCTGTTTTGTAGTGCTGTATCATAAAGGTCATACATATGCATGGTTAGCCACACACTTAAAGGGCCTGTGCGCCGATCATTACTGATATAGTGGTCATGACTTCATAGTTTTGTGTGTACTCTACTTCTCAAATATCTTCAATATTACATTATATATAAGTCTTGACCATATCTTGTTGGATGTCACAGGTCAATCTTCACATGGTAAAGATGCTGCCTTTGGTCCATGAAAACTATATTCTAGCTCATCAAGTTCATTGTCTTGCTATGTTGTTTGACTATTACATGGATGGAATATCTCTGTCTGCGGAAAAAAGAGAGAGCACTTCCATCGTTGATGTTGGTTTGTGCAAACCTGTCAGTGGTATGCTTCTTTCTAGATCATTCAGGGGACGGGATCATAGGAAGATCATATCCTGGAAGAGTACGAAATAGTTCACATGAATCACTGAGAAAAGCTCACGTTTTGATCAGCGGAGGACACTTGCTGCTACCGTCCCTGTCTGTTTGCCTGTATTCAATTTTATTCAATGTTATCAAATTCAATGGCATTTAGTACCTGTTGAGACAAAAACTTCATTTCTATCTCCTGAAAGTAGGTAGCTGGTGAGCAAATGTTCCTTTGACAGAATAGAATACTATTTGCTGGGTTAGTGTACAATATAATTTCAGCCCATGGCTTGGATGAGGAAAACTTTCGTCCACATTTTAGAGTACTTCCTGTGTGGATGTTAAGCTGTTTTTTTTTAAATCCGGTTCATCAAACTGGATGGTGATAGCCTGGATTTCATTCTGCGGAAATGGCTACAGAATTCTTGTTGCTGTCGAAGGTAATATAGCAGGGTATTTGTTGGTTCAAAAGTGACTTTAGGATATGCAGCTTTTCCTTCTCTCTTGTGGAGAACTCTCTTGACGGCGTCTTGCCACGATTCTCTGTTGAACCCTCATCTTCTTAGCTCACGTCTTCAGTAATATGATTTGCTTTTCCAGAGATCAGATGTATGGAGAAGTTTGAAAAGCCTTTCTATCGTTTTGGTAACAGTTGACTTTACATCTGGAGTGTCGCTGATACAGTCTACTGACCATTTAATGCAGAAATACTGGTGTTTTCTCCTCGTGAGAAGCACATTCAGACCAAGTTGGAATTGGCAATTTATACCTGGAGCTCTAATTCAACTTGATTTCTTGCGAGATTGAGCCATTTAGTATGTTCGCACCCAATCTTATTTCGATATGGACTTTATCAAATCTAATCCAAACAAAATTCTAGTTTTTTAGAGTTTGCTTCTCCACTTTAGATTTTATTTTGAAATATCTAGGGTGCGAATGGTAACGTTTCTGTTCTTTTTTTGTTCCAGGGAACAGAAACAAAAAAAAGTGTTTCTGTTCTGGGGAACAATTTTTGAACAAAAGAACGCGTTTGGTAATGTTTGGTCCGGGAATAAAAAATGAATAGAAATACGTTTGGTAAATTTTATTCTTTTTTTGTTTCTTTTAATTTTTTAAACATTTTTATTTTATTTTTTCATTTTTTCCTTTCTTTTTTATTTTTTCTTTTTTCGGCCGGTCCACCGGCCTCGCCACCGGCCGATGGGGCGGCGGCCCGGCCTCGCCTTGGGCGAGGCTCGGCCTTGCCTTGGTTGGGCGAGCTCGTCCTTGCCCAGATCCGGCGAGGCCAAGCGTAACCGGCCGATCGCCAGCCATTGCCGAGGCCGGTGATCGGCAAAAGAAAAAAGAAGAAAAAGAAAAGAAGAAGAGAAGAAGAAGAGAGAGAGAGAAACGTTTCTTTCATTTTTGTTTCTGGAACAAGAAACAACAATTTGTTGTTTCTTGTTTTTGTTCTTATTTTGTTCCGGGAACAAAAAAACAAAAAAAGAACAGAAACGCGTTTCTGTTCTTTTTTTGTTTCCGGGAACAAAATCCGTACAGAAGTGTTCCGGAAACGTTTCTTAGAAACGTTTCCATGCATGCCCCTAGAGACTGAATCCTTAAGCTGAAGAACAAATTCATGCAATCTAGTTTTAAAAGGAAGAATTAAAAAGAAAGTTCGCATGTTTTGAACCTCCAATTTTATGGAATAAATTCATGCATATAAGTTATATTAACAGAAAAGAATTATATTAGAATATCTAGTGGTGCATTTTGAATTTTTTATGCATATAATGTTCATGTCTGTATAAATTCCATACTGCTTTTTTAAGCTAATGGAACAAATTCATGCATTTTAGTTATAAAAGGAAGAAAGTTTAATATTACGAAAAATCTTAAATTGGTACATTTATAACAAATTTATTATAAATTGATTTTTGAATCACCAAAAATCCTAAATTATTACACTGTTACATATTTATTCCACATTAATTTGTGGGTCATTAAAAACCTCAAACTGGTACACCGTGACAAATTTACCTTAAATGATATGGATTCATGTCAATTTAATTATTATCATGTGTCTTCCGACTGAGCTATTTTACGGTAAGATTTGATAGTAGCCAACATGAGTATATCAGTTTGGGATTTTTGGTGACTTAAGAATTAGTTGAGGGATGTACCAATTTTGGGGGTTTTTGGAGACTAAAAAATTAGTTAGAATAAATTTATCACAGATGTATCGATTTGAATTTTTGTATGTTATTAACCCAAGGAAAAAATAAAATGTTATACATATATTTCAATTGAATTCTGAAAGTTATATTAAAACTCTAATTTCCCACATTTGGGTTTTAATTCTTGCATTGTCTACGGAGAAAATGATAGTAAAAATGATATAATTTTGTATGGTATTCACTTTGGCGTAAAAGCTTTTTGAGCAATCAATCCAATGCCACTTTGGTTAAAAAAAAGAAGAAGAAGATCATCTCAATGCTATCACCTATTTGGTTACCCAAAAATTTGATTTGGTTATATTTTAATATTTTCCAACCAACATGGCTTGTTAGTAAATGAGTTTAGCAATTAGTGCGAAATGACGTTGTCCAGCTATTTGTTTCCCTCAAATTAACAAAGTGAGGCTAAATCCTAAATATTTCTAAGATAATATCTTAATAAAGATACACACAATCAAAGGGAGATACACAATAAATGTGAAATATTTAGAGATATAGATAATTAACAGATATATCATAATTATCTTTAACATAGGAAAATATCCTATCGAAAGTGCTAAATAATTTTAACATTCCCTTCAAATTCAAGATGTATAGAAGTCATACAAGTTTGAACAGTGTCTAGCGAAGAGTAGAAGAAACTGTTGGAGGTGAACTATGGGAAACTAGATCCATCAAATGTCGCGAAAGCGAAAGCCCCTACCACATGATCAATCTTCAGGGACGGAGCATGAGAGCAAAATCATGAGAAGCTGACGACCTCCGTTGAAGCACATCCGAGCAAAGCAGTGCAAGCAATGCTCAAATCTTTCTCGGGTAAAATCTACAAGATGCAAAAATAGAGAATCCGGCATTATAACAAAATTTCACATTAAAAAGATATATTAAAATCTCTAATTCTGCATATGATTGCTATGTATATTTTCTGTGTATATATCGTTTACAATTTGATCTATAGACTGAATTTTAAATCAATAGAGCAAATTTATGCATGTAAGTTATAAAAAAAGTATATTGTTATGATTATTACATGATTGCGTATATTTTGAAACTAAGGTATAAAGTGTATAATAAGGTGTAACTAATTTTATAACAAGCTATGACTTTCTTGATTGAAAATTTGAATGAATACCCACTACAACAAAATATTTTGTCACATTACAGAAGTGAATAATTTGTAAGGATGCAGATGTCAAATGATTAGCAAAATGAAAAGGGATTATTTTCATTAAAAAGAGTTTGAAATATAGGGGATCAGAAGATAATCTTTAAGCAATTACCTCTAAATCTCTTTAGAAAGAGAGGAGTGAATGAAGAAGAGAGATAAAACCGTTTTACTTTCGAGAAAGAATTACACAAAAATAACTCGATCGTCTTTTACATACCAAGTTATTTGGGTGTGTAATGGGGTGCTTGAGGTGCACTGAACGCAATGTGCATTGATGCACTTTGGATTTCGACAAGATCGATAGTTTTGGTACCAATTTAAGAATAATAAAGTGAAGGAATATGAAAATTAACGTATACTTCAATGCGTATATTAATGAAGTATACATCAGTTGACAAGTATTTTAAGATAATATCTCAATTAAAAAAATAGACAATCAAAGGGAATATACGTGCATTCTTGTGGAATACGGATAATCAATATAAATATTATAATTATCTCTAACATAGGAAAATATCCTATCGAAAGTCCTAAATAACTCTAAGACCCCCTCAAAATCAAAGGTGCATAGAAGTCAATTGAGTTTGTGTACAAGTCTGAACAGTGTCTAATGGGGAGCAGAAGAAACTACTGGAAGAGAAATATGGGAAATTAGATCCATCAAATGTCACGAAAGTGAAAGCCCTCTACCACAAGTTCAATCTTCAGGGCATCTTCACGGAGTATGAGAGCATAAGTAATGAGAAGCTGACGACCTCCATTGAAGCACATCCAAGCAAAGCAGTGCAAGCAATGCTCAAGTCTTTCTTGGATGAAATCTACAAGAGGCAGAAATAGAGAATCCAACGTTGCAACAAAATCACACTTTAAATTGTTATGTTAAAAGCTCTAATTCTACATCTAATCCTAATGTATATAATGTTTGTGTATGTATTGTTTCTATTTTGATCTATAGATTGAATTTTTAAATCGACAGAACAAATTTCTATGTTGAAGTTATGAAAATAAAATTTAAATACTCTGGCTCTTCAATTTGAAATCTCTAATTCAACATCTAAGTTATAAAAAAAAGGTATATCATTAGAAGGTTTATTACATGACTGCATATATTTCAAAACTAAGTTATGAAGTGTCTAATAAGGTATAACTAATTTTATAATAAGCTATGAGTTTCTTGATTGCAAATTTGTATGAATACACATTGCAACAATATTTTGTCACATTTCACAAGTAAGTGAAAATTTGTACCGAGGCAGATGTCAAATGATTAGCAAAATGAAAAGAAATCATTTTCATTAAAAAAAATTGAAATATGGGGAATCAGAAGATAAACTTACTTCTAAATCTCTTCAAATAGAGAGGAGCGAATGAAGAAGAGACATAAAACCATTTTACTTCCGAGAAAGATTTAATAAATAAACTTGCTCGCCTTTCACAAACCAAATTATTTGGCTATGCTCAAGGTGTAATCCGATGCACTAAGGGTTTCCACAAGATCTATAAACTTGATACTAATTTAAAAAATATTAAAGTGAAATCAAGGAATATAAAAATTTATGTATTCTTTGATGTGTATATTAATGAAGTATACATTAGCTTTTTCATAGGCTTCATTAGATAATTATTCTAAGATAATATCTCAATAAACATATGCACAATTAAAAAAAAAGATATATATGCAATATACGTGCAATGTATGTTCATTCTTGTGAGATACGAATAATCAATAAAAATATCATAATTATCTCTAATATAGGAGATTATCCTATTGAAAGTTCTAAATAACTCTAACGTCCCTTAAAATCAAAGATGCACATAGAAGTCAACTCGAGTTTATGTACAAGTATGAACAGTGTTTAGCAGGGAGCAGAAGAAACTATTGGAGGAGAACTATGGGAAACCAGACCCATCAAATGTCGTGAAAGTGAAATCCCTCTACCATGAGATCAATCTTCAGGGCGTCTTCACGGAGCATCGGAGCAAAAGTTATGAGAAGCTAACGACCTCCACTGAAGCACGTCCGAGCAAAGCAGTGCAAGTAATGCTCATCTTTCTTGGATAAAAACCACAAGAGGCAGAAATAGAGAATCCACGTTGCAACAAAATTTCACATTAACAAGTTAAATTAAAAGCTCTAATTCTACATCTAATTCTTTTGTATGTATTGTTTGTGTATATATCGTTTCCACTTTGATCTATAGAGTGAATTTTTAAATCGATAGAGCAAATTTACACATTTAAGTTATGAAAATAAAATTCCAATACTCTGGCTCTTTAACTTGAAATCTCTAATTCAACATTTGAGTCGTGAAACTATATTGTTAGAGGATAATCTTCAAGAAATCGCCTCTAAATCTCTTTATATAGAGAGGAGCAAATGGAGAAGAAAAGTAAAACCATTTTACTTTCAAGATATTTACACAAATAATGTGCTCACCTTTTACGCACCAAGTTATTTGGCTATGGGGTGTTCTAGGTGCACCCGATGCCACGTGCAATGATGTCATTAGGGACAACCGGACCCTTAAAATGTCAAAAGTTGGCACAAAGGGATACTTAAGTGCCAAAAGTTACGAAAGTGACACTTAAGTGTCAAAATTAGAGTAAAATGAATCACTTAAGTGCCAATCCAACCAAAATGCCGACGTGCGCATTTTCGGCGAAGTAAGTGCAAAACGGCGTCGTTTTGCATACTAATATGACTAAATAGTGTCAAAACAACGTTGTTTTGGTTGTGATGTGGTAAATAATTAATATAATAATTATTTAAATTAAATTTAAAACTAAATTTATTTAAAACATTTAAAAATAAAAAATATGAATATTTAAAATTTATTATTATTATTATTATTATTATTATTATTATTATTATTATTATTTTTTTTAAAGAAGGGGAGGGAGGTGGCTTAGGGCTGAGACCTTGCCGCCGCTGCCAGGAAGGGCTGGCGACAGAGGCGGAGGGTCAGCCGGGGTCACCGAGCTCTATCTAGGGCTTAGCGAGGGCCCGCGAGCCCTCGCCCCAAATTTGGGGCGAGGGTTGCAACCTTTGGCTAGACAGGGCAAGGCCGCGACCCCTGCCGGATTTGGGTGAGGGCACGAAAGCCCTCGCCGCTAATTGGTTGGGGTCAGCGGCCCCCGGCTAGGGCTCAGCGGCCCCAGCCGACCCTCCCCTACCTTTCGGTGATGGTGGGGAGGTGGCGGCGGTGGTGAGGGCTGAGCCCTCAGCTGCTGGCTGCCTTCCTCCTGCTCCTCCTCCTCTGCCACCTTTTTTTTTTTAAATTTAATATATTATTATTATTATTATTATCATTATCATTATCATTATCATTATCATTATCATTATTATTATTATTATTATTATTATTATTATTATGTTTATGATTATGATTATTTTTTTAATTTTAATTTAATTAATTTTTATATTAAACTTTAAATTATACCAAAATGACGTCGTTTTGGTGTGTGTTTTGCTGAGTCAGCTTGTTGGAGAGCCACATAAGGGAGAAAATTAATAAAAAAAATGCCATGTGGGATTTCTAGCGAGGTTTACTGGATGTGGCACTCAAGTGGCCCATTTTTCATGAAAAGTGGCACTTTCGTAAGTTTTGGCACTTAGATGTCTCTTTGTGCTAACTTTGGGCACTTGAAGCATTCTTTTGCCGATTTTTTTGCGGCAATTTTTCGGGTGATTCACACTATTGTCATCACTATCTGTATAACACTTAGAAGTTGATCACTCTCCAAGAGATTCGAGGGACCTCTACCCTCTGGACCTTTCTCATGCATAGGGTATTAAGGTTTCCATGAAGGCAACAATTGTTGAGTGGTTCACTATTGACTCCAATAGTCGGCTGGTTAACATTAAGTAATTTGAAGTAATTTGAGTTGTAATTAGGTTCCATTGATCAATTATTTATTTTGCTACCTTAGTAAGGTTGAAGCTTATGATTTTTTATTTATTTAAATTGAGGCTTCCTCGAGAATAAATAACTAAATTTCTTTGTGATTTATAAGAAAAATTAACTATTGACATCTTCGTTCAATTTTTCTTTCACTATATCTCTCACTTAGAAAAATTCAAAATGAAACTTTTCAATATTTAATTAGATTTAAGGTTTTTTTTTCTCGGTCAATTAAATCCTTCACGTGTAACTTTTTGATTTTTTTATGTTCCACGAGGACCGTCAACACTATGATTGGGGTGAATTGGCGATCAATGGTGGCTGTGGTGATGCTAGTGAGAAGGAGGCTTGCTTGATGCGCTTGCCTTGGCCTCCTTCTTCTTCTTCCAAATGGTGTTGATATGTTCTAATGTCGCCAGCACTTCATCCATCGAGGGCCTCACTTCAGGATCACCCTCCTCAGGATATATACAGTTGCCACGAAGAACCAATTCTATTCAGGCTTTACTGCGTATATACCTTCCGATCTTAATTTGACAGAGATGGGTAGGGTTATTCAACTCGTGCTTCATATTTTTGTGGAACATTTTTTCTTTTTAATAGGAAAAAAAGCTAATTTGTTTGTTACCTAGGTTTGCCAGATGGAGTTAGAATGGTCAAACGTATTGCCCGCCCCAAAGAGTTATTCTAGAACACTCAAGAAAACCCTAGGACTCAGGGATACTAGTTGATAGTCGCTTGCTCTAAGGATGGGTCATAGCCGTTGTTTAGAACCCTCTTGGGTTGTGCCATGCTTCGGGCTGTGACACTATGATTGGCAATACATTAATATGTAGACTTAATTTATGGATTACATGAAGCACAAAACCAAAACGTGGCAAAGATGAATCATCTTCCACCATATCCATTTCCTATCATGTTGTTGTTTAATTGACTTAGTTTAGTAGCATAAGTGGAGATCGGTAAATTCTCGCCACCTTCTATGATACAATGAGGGGAAGAGACCCCTATATATACAAATCGTATCCATAGATCTCTCACCAATTTGACCGTGGAGATCGTATCTCTCCAACTACCATTGACCTGCGTGGTCACAATTTTACCACCTAACAAGAACAATACATATGGAAAGATTTACAATCGGAGGGAAATTGTGGACATACTTGCTGTAATGTTTGGACGATTAGCTTCATTTTTTTCAACTTTAACTCAGTCTGTGTCTTGCGTTTGTTAAGATGTTTGGTGTTTAGGGTTCCCTTTATGAATGAGTGGTGGGTTTCTAGTTAAGTAGCCAAGTGAGGCTAGGATTTCGTATGTGATGGTTTTATAAGTGATGGGCTTAAGGCCCGTCCGTGATGAGCTTAAGGCCCGTCCGCCCATGTTGGGCCTAAATGCCTAGCCCACAAGAGTAGGGCCCATGGATGAAAGGGCACGATTAATTATTTTTTGGAGGGACATATATAAGGGAGGAGAGAGAGGGAGAACGTAACTCTTGGCATAATAACATACGTACGTCTCCCTCTCCTTCCAACGCTCTCCTTTTCTTCCAAACGCTCAAGGCGACGCCGTTTCCCTTTCAAGGCAAATTGACATCATCGGATCAGAATTTCTTCCTCTTCTTCAGCGTTTGGTGTTTAATCTGTGGCTAACAAGGTACGCTCGAATTCGTGGTGTGCTTTACGATCGGTGATGCGTGTTTTCCCGGGCTTCGTTTTCCGCATTGATTTAGGGGTTCGATTCGGTGTCGAATCCAGTTTTCGGGGATCCGTTATTCCCAACATTGGTATCAGAGCCCTAGTTCACATTTTTCTCGATCAATTCTGATGTTTTTGATTGATTTTTTGCGAAATTACTTCGGCCGTACGGAACCAGGCGAAAATCCCGACACCCGAGCGCTTTTCGGCCTTTAGTCTGAGTTTTCGTAAGTCGAAATCAAATTCTGAAGGCACTGGGAGAAGCGCGACGTCGAGACGAGTCCGGCGATGTGTCGACTGCCGCCGGGCGCCGCCGTACGCGCCCACACGCGCGGCCGGAAGGCGCTGCGCGTGGGCGCGACGCGCCTGGAAGCGCTGGCTTCGCCAGCGCGTGCGCCACACGCGCCGGTGGCGAACCGGCACGTGCGCGCCGGCGGTCGGCGAACCGGCACGCACCGGTCCGCGGACCGACGCGTGCTGACGTCACGTGATGACGTCACCGTGACGTCATCCAACGGTCGGTAACCGTACGGATGACGTCACCGATGACGTCATCACCGACGACGTTTCGCCGGACGGTCACCGGCCGGCGACCCGACTCGACCGGAGACCCGACCCGACCCACGGACGCAGGCACGCGCCCGGCACGTGCCGGATGACGTCTGCGTGACGTCATCCCCGCACGCGCGAGGCACGTGCGGTCGGTCCGCGCGGACGGTCCGACCCGCGCGCCCGTTGACCCGATCCGTTGACCGTTGACCGACTGACCGATGACCGATGACCGTTGACCGTTGACAAAAAAAAAAAAAAAGGAATTTGTTTTCTTTTTCAGTCATGCCTATGTGGGTTATAAGTAATCCATTTTTAATTATGCATTTGTTGCATGAATTTTTGAAGATTATGTATTTTCTCTTATATTAATTATGGATTATAAGTGATCCATTTTTTAGTTCTGCATTTGTTGTAGGAACTGTGATGCGTTATGCAAAGATACCTGCAATCCCGAGAACGGACGAGGAAAATGCAAGACTTAAGAGGCTGATGACAGAGTTAGCTGATTATCGGTGGCATGACGGTGATTTAGTATCACATGTGGTCAGGGTCAATCAGATGATACAGGAAATCATCTGGAATGGTTATCTTATGCCGGATTTTGAGAAGGTGCCGGCTTTGATGAACACCCTTCCACCTAAATGGCAAGCAGTGTTGGATCGACTATGGGAGATCAACGTGGTCCCGGGTTATAGGAGGCTGGTGGAAGCTTTTGTAAGAGAGCACTATAGGATTGAGTTGGCCAAAATTTCAACCTTTAGATTGAGCGCCACATGGCGCCGAGTGAATGCGCCTTGGAGGCGACATGAAAGCTCTCCAAAAGTTTTTCCATGGTTGGCAAATGTGCCTTCAAATTTCTTAGATATTATGGCTGATAGATTAGAAGGGACATTCCCTATTTATTTCTTTGATTAATTATGTAATGATTACTACCTAATTGTGTTAATTGAAAGTATTATTGTTTTTAATTGTATGTCAATTATCTGTTGCTTTCTGTTATTGCTGGTTGCTGTGGGTAATTAGTGGTGGGTAGTAATAGAAGTTTTTGTAACTTCATAGAATTTATTTGCATAAGATAATTATATTAATAATAATTTTAAGTTAGGATTTTTGGAGGATGATTGGAAACATAGTGACATTTTGATTCTGAAGCCTTACTTGAAATTATTTATTAATATGATGGATCTATGCAAATAGGGATGCATAAATGATAGGCATTAATAATTCGTGCATGTATGTCTGATGTGTTCAGAACGATGGTTCAGCAACTAAGAATGTAATTGCTGATATGAACGGCAATAATTGTGAAATATTGAATATGAAGATTCAATATGTGCCTGAAAAGCAAGAAGCACTAGAAGCTCTTGACCACATTATGGAAGATATTGAGGGTGTCGTGCACCACCTTGAGCTAGTAGAGGACCGCCTAACGGTATTTGAGCCGAAAATAGACATTTGCTATGCTGGTTCTAGCTCAGAAAGGGCTTTGTGCTCTAAGCACAAGCGTATTGATTTGTTCAATATGTGGAAATACAAAGGATCAAGTCCTTATTGCAAGAAATCAAGAATTAACCAACAAGAGAGAGGAAAGCATCCTCAAGTAAAGAAAATGTCAAGGGTGTGATGTTACAATTGTGACAAGAGAGGTCACTATGCTCGCGACTGTCGTGAGCCAAAGAAGCAATGCACCTCTTGTACATTTGAGAACTTTGCTTATGTGTCAAGTTCTGCATTATAGGCTGAATCCAATCCTTTGTGGAATGTAGATTCAGGAGCGACAGACCATGTAGCAAAGGATAGAGGATCCTTTGTGGAATTCCGACGAGTACCAACTGGAACTGAGTGGATCCATATCGGAAACAACTCTAGAGCTGATGTAAAGGAATTGGCACCGACCAATAGAACATGAGTGGTTGACGCACCTTGATGTTCTATATGCTCCAGAGATTCGTCGAAATTTTAAGTGTCTGTCTTAGTGTTGGTTAAGCTTGGTTTTGGTATGAACTTCCATAATAAATGTGTAGATTTGTGTTTAGATACAAACTACTATGGTTGTGGTCACTTTCTAGATGGTTTTATTGTACTAAATGTTGACTGTGGTGATGTCAATATGTTATTCCCTTGTTTCATGTCTTCTACCTAATATAATAATGATGTGAATATGGTGGCATGCTAGACTTGGTCATATGGGCCAACAACATATGAAAAAACTAGCCAAAAATGGCTTGTTGGGCAATATTGAAAAAGTCGATTTGTCCATAAGTGAGCATTGCCTAGTAGGGAAAATGACAAGGAAACCATTTGAAAAGGTAAAAGAGCTGAATTCCTCTGCATTTAATCTATACTGATGTCTGTGGTTCAATGAATGTGAGAGGAAGGCAATGGGCTGTTTGTTTCATCACTTTTATAGATGATTCTACTTGATTCGGATATGTCTATTTGATTTCTCATTAATCTGAAGCATAAGTTGTTTCAGAAGATTTATGAACCTGGCAGAAAATCAATTAGACAAGAAAATAAAGGTATTTAGATCCGATCGAGGTTGGGAATATTTATCTGATAAGTTCAGAAAATTATGTGATGAAAAAGGAATAGAAAGATAGTTGTCTATTTCATATACTCCTCAACAAAATGGTGTTGCAGAGAGAAAAAAACAGAACCTTACTAGAATGGTTAGGTCCATGAAGGCGCATGTTAACTTACCCATCACTTTTTGGAGTGATGTGTTGTTAACTGCTGCCTATATACTTAACCGGGTGCCTTCCAAATCGGTTATTTCCACTTCATATGAGTTATGGACAGTTAGAACACCGGACTTAAGTTTTCTTAAGCCATGGGGTTGTGCTGCCTATGTTCATGAGTCCTCTCACAAGTTTTGGGAAATTGGGTCCCAAAGAAAATAAGAGTATTTTCATGAGATACCGCGAACACTCAAAAGGGTATGTGTTCATAGGTGAGCAGGAAAGTGGGAGTATAACTGAATTTGAATCACGGGATGTCACATCCTTAGTGGATGAATTTTCTAAGAAGGGCGAAATAAGGGAAAATAACTCCCTATTTGAAACCTTGGATCAAGATAATGATGTCAGTGGAGTTCGTCCAAGTGGGAGTAATATGAGATGTAATAAATTGAATTTAACTCATTCTCAATTGCAACCACATGATGTGACGACATCATCATTACCTAATCCAAGTGGGAGCATGATGGGGAATGATGTGTTAAGTATACAATCTCCCATACGGTGAACAAGTCGCCAAAGTATTCCCGGTCGATGTTTTGACATTGAAAGAGAAACTTTTATGGTTGCTCCACAAGATGAGGATGAGCCGAGAAATATTAATGAGGCTCTGAACTGCCCTAATAAGAAAAAATGGATTCATGCAATGAAAGAGGAAATGGAGTCAATGAAATCAAACCAAGTCTGGGAACTGGTTGATCTTCCAAAAGGACGCAGAGCTATAGGAATAAGTAGGTTCTCTAAATAAAGCGAAAGGCTGATGGCTCAATAGAAATGCATAAGGCTCGTCTTGTGGCGAAGGGGTATAATCAACAGGAAGAAATTGATTATGAAGATACATTTTTTCCTGTAGTGAGATTTACCTCGATTCGCATTATTCTGGCAATAATGACTAGTATGGATCTTGAGTTACATCAAAAGGATGTAAAGACTGCTTTCCTCAATGGAGAATTAGAGGAAGGAACATATATGGAACAACCTGTTGGTTTCATAATGAAAGGCCAATAAGAAAAAGTATGTTGACTTTGTGGGTCGATATATAGCCTTAAGCAGCCGTCGAGACAAAGGTATATACATTTTCATAATGCCATAGTGGCATATGATTTTACAATGATTGACGAGGATCATTGTGTATATATCAATAGATCCAATGATCAATTTGTGATCATATCATTATATGTTGATGATATACTAATTGCCGGAAGCAATATGGAGTTGGTTAATACTGTCAAGAGATGGTTGTCTTCCAACTTTGAGTTGAAGGATATGGGATTGTAAACCCATAGACACTTCTATTGCAAAAGGTGAAGGATTGAGCCATAAACTGTGTCCAAGGACTCCACAAGAGAAGGAACAAATGAAACATGTTCCTTATTCTAGTGCTGTTGGGAGCTTGATGTATGCTATGATGTGTACAACACCCGACATATGCTTTGCAGTCGGAATAGTGACCAGATACCTATCCAATCCAGGTCAAGCACATTGGAAAGCCGTTAAGAGAATACTAAGGTATCTAAAGGGGACTGCTGATCATACGTTGAGTTATTAAGGAAAGGATCTGCAACTCAAAGGCTATTCTAATACTGATTGGAGAGGAGATTTAAATGAAAGGAAATCTACCTCTGGATTTGTTTTCTTACCGAATAATAGCACCATATGTTGGAGCAGTAAGAAACAGAAGTGTATAGCCTTGTCCACGATGTAAGTTGAGTTCGTGGCATTATCAGCAGCAGTGTAAGAGAGTGTTTGGCTTAAGAGATTTTTGGATCATTTAGGTGTTATTAGAAGTGCTGCAGATTTATTGTTGGTTAACTGTGGTAGCCAAGCGGCAAAAAGCGTATACCAAAGATCCAAAATATCATGGTAAGACCAAACCTATAGATACCAAGTATAATCTTGTCAAGGATATGGTTGCACGAAAAGATGTGAACTTAGAGTACATACTACGCATGGAATGGTAGCAGATCCTATGACAAAGTCAATACCTAGAGATGTGTTTTTGTGGCCATATGAAATCTCTAGGATTGCGTAGAGACTGATGTACTGAATAAGTATTTTCCCTAAGTGTTCACAATTTGATGAATTTGTGTTTTCATCATTAATGCCTATGAATCTTTGTTTAATCCTTATGCATCTTAATGCTTAGTGCATTACTTTAAGTTGAGAAGTATGTCGGACAGATATAAGATTAGCCCACTCACACGGGTAATCACCTCTGTTTACAGTGTGATAAATAGAGATGAGACTGTTTTTAAGCTTATTATCTAGGTGATAATCGAGAGCTCAAGCTTAAAACACGTATGTCGCCTTAACTGAGTGTTAAGATGAGGATATAATACTTACTATGTCCGAAAGTAAAAATACCCCACATGTTTTACTTTATCTGTCGTCTAAGATGCCGATGTGAGTTCTAATGAATTTTGTGAATGAGTAGATACGAGAACTCAAGTTAGACATTGGGTATGTCTGAACTATCATCTGTACGGTATTGAAAGGTATAGACATACGCTCCATGGGAAAGGAGTTAATACCGTAATACGTATTTCATACTACGTATGCATGAGACGACCAATAAGAGTGGAAAAAGTTTGATCTCAACTTTTATGTCGTGTGAGACTCTTGAGGAAGAGAGTTCCTCAATTTCTTAGTCCCCTCATGACTCTTACTTATTCTCAAGATTTCTATTTAGTGTTTGCTATCTTAGGATGTTGCCAATGGTCATGAGTTTGATTCGATCTAATGGGGCATTTCTAGAAAAGCAAGCTGGACTGAAATTGAGAGTTTGAAGGAAAGAGGAAGATCAATTTTGGAGAATCACATTGTAGTTTTGTATTCACCGGTTAACCAATTATGACTGTCTTTGTGATAATCATAATTGTGAATACAATATATATATATATATATATATATATATATATATATATCATTATTTGAAAGAGATCAAGAGAGATATAAATGTGATCGATCGATCTAGGGTACTGCATACTAAATCTACTCGGAGTGTGATGCCCATTATGAGCTGCTATATATTCCTAACAGATGTATGGCAACGAGCTCTCAAAGTATGCTGGTCGCACGGATTATTCACCGGTATGAATGTTGAAGAGAGGAAAAGAGAATTCTGTTTGGCCTACCATGTTAAGTGAGAGTCTATGATGGATTTTTCTCTGATGGGGTTGAGTAGGGCCTGTCCGCCCATGTTGGTTTTGAACCACCATGTGCGAGTGGGAGATGATGGTTTTATAAGTGATGGGCTTAAGGCCCGTCCGTGATGGGCTTAAGGCCCGTCTGCCCATGTTGGGCCTAAATGCCTGGCCCACAAGAGTAGGGCCCATGGATGAAAGGGCACGATTAATTATTTTTTGGAGGGACATATATAAGGGAGGAGAGAGAGGGAGAACGTAACTCTTGGCATAATAACGTACGTACGTCTCCCTCTCCTTCCAACGCTCTCTTTTTCTTCCAAACGCTCAAGGCGACGCCGTTTCCCTTTTAAGGCTAATTGACATCATCGGATCAAAATTTCTTCCTCTTCTTTAGCGTTTGGTGTTTAATCTGTGGCTAACAAGGTACGCTCGAATTCGTGGTGTGCTTTACGATCGGTGATGCGTGTTTTCCCGGGCTTCGTCTTCCGCATTGATTTAGGGGTTCGATTCGGTGTCGAATCCGGTTTTCGGGGATCCGTTATTCCCAACAATATGGAATAGTAGTAGTAATTGTAGATGGTCATCTGAGATCAAGTTATAACCGTTGGTCAATTCCTAGTGTTACTGCCACATTTTCTGTCATCGTTATAGCTGATACAAGGAAAATAGGATTTATCGAGTAGTAACCTTAAATGAGGAATTGCCAAAGTTGGAGTGATGCTGACGTGGAGGCAGGCTCAGCAACTAGAATGTATGCCTCGAGTGATTCATGTTTCCCTAGACAAAAGCGACACGGCAGATGGATTTGCATGTAAGAAGTTAACTTTCTTCTTATTGTAGTTTTTCTCTATTATAGATCGTCTTTTTCTCATTTTTTCAGTCGAACGGCTTGCGGAAAAAGATAATGAGAAAGCCTTCGCTATCATCTACAAAATGGGGAGATTTTTTTGCGGCAATTTATCGGGTGATTCATACTATTGTCATTGCTGTCTGTATAACACCCAGAAGTTGATCACTCCTTGAGAGATTCGAGAGACCTCTACCCTCTTGATGTTTCTCAAGTGTAGGGTATTTAGGTTTCCCATGAAGGCAACAGTTGTTGGGTGGTCCATTGAAGTGTTGACTCTAATAGTCGACTAGTTAGCATTAAGTAATTTGAAGTAATTTGAGTTGTAGTTACATTCCATTGATCAATTATTTATTTTGCTACCTTAGTGAGATTGAAGCTTTTGATCTTTTTTTTTTTTTTTTTTATAAATTGAGGCTTCCTCGAAAATAAATAACTAAATTTCTTTATGATTTATGAGAAAAATTAATTATTAACATCTTCGCTTGATTTTTCTTCCACCATATCCCTCCCTTGGAAAAATTTAAAATGAAACTTTTCAATATTTAATTAGATTTAAGGTTTTTTTCTAGGTCAATTAAATCATTCACGTGTAGTTTTTGATTTTTTAGGCTTCCTCGAGAATAAAAAACTAATTTTTTTTGTGATTTATGAGGAAAATTAACTATTGACATCTTCGCTTGATTTTTCTTCTATCATATCCCTCACTTGGAAAAATTCAAAATGAAACTTTTTAATATTTAATTAAATTTAAGGTTTTTTTCTCGATCAATTAAATCATTCATGTGTAGTTTTTTGATTTTTTTTTTATGTTCCACAGGACCGTCAGCACTGTGATTGGGGTGAATTGGCGATCAATGGTAGCTGTGGTGATGCTGGTGAGAAGGAGGCTTGCTCGATGCTGGAGTGAAGACTGTCCTCATACAAGTACTAAAGTGAGTACTTCTATGCACCACATAGAAGTATTGCATATTACAGGGAAGAATGCAAATCCTCCATCCTCTCCTATATTAGTGCTAACAAATTCCTTATTTCAAGGCCCTATTTACAGACACTTCAAGCTCTTGAATGGTGAGTTTTTAGTTTTTTTTTTTTGCTAGAATGATGGGTTTCTAGTTGATTAGCTGAGTGATTTTCAATTGGTTATGGCGGTTATGCACCACATAGAAGTATTGCATATTACACGGAAGAAGGCAAGTCCTCCCTCCTCTCATTTACTGGCACTAACAGATCCAAGCCTTATTTACAGACATTTCAAGCTCTTGAAGGGTGAGTTTCTAGCTTTCTTATCTGTTAGAATGATGGGTTTCTAGTTGATTAGCTGAGTGATTCTCAATTCGTTATGACATTTATGCACAATATAAAAGCATTGCATATTATAGGGAAGAAGGTAAGTCCTCCCCTCTTCTATACAGGTGCCAGCAGATCTCTTATTTCAAAGCCCTATTTACAGACACTTCAAGCTCTTGAAGAGTGAGTTTCTAGCTTCCTTTGCTATTAAAATGATGGGTTTCTTGTTGATTAGCCAAGTGATTCTTAATTCGTTATGGTAGTCATTCACCACATAGAAGCATTGCATATTACGTGCAAGGAAAATTAACTATTAACATCTTCGCTCGATTTTTCTTCCACCATATCCCTCACTTGGAAAAATTTAAAACGAAACTTTTCAATATTTAATTAGATTTAATGTTTTTTTCTCGGTCAATTAAATCTTTTATGTGTAGCGTTTTGATTTTTTATGTTCCACAGGACTGTTAGCACTGAGATTGGGGTGAATTGGTGATTAATGGTGGCTGTGGTGATGCTGGTGAGGAGGAGGCCTACTCGATGTTGGACTGAAGACCGCCATCGTACAAGTACTAATGTGAGTACTTTTATGCATCATATAAAAGTATTGCATATTATAAGGAAGAAGGCAAGTCCTTCCTCTTCGCCTATACTAGCGCCAACAAATCCCTTATTACAAAGCCACTTCAAGCTCTTGAATGGTGAGTTTCTAACTTTCTTTTCTGTTAGAATGATGGGTTTCTGGTTGATTATCTGAGTGATTCTTAATTCGTTATGGCGGTTATGCACCACATAGAAGCATTGCATATTACACGGAAGAAGGCAAGTTCTCCCTCCTCTCCTATACTGGTGCCAGCAGATTTAATCTCTATTTATAGACACTTCAACCTCTTAAAGGGTGAGTTTCTAGCTTTTTTCTGTTAGAATGATGGGTTTCTAGTTGATTAGTTAAGTGATTCTTAATTCGTTATGATAGTTATGCACCACATAGAAACTTTGCGTATTGCAAGGAATAAGGCAAGTTCTCCCTCCTCTTGTGCCAGTAGATTCGTTATTTCAAAGCTCTATTTATAGATATTCCAACTAATTCCCAAAAAATATAAATTTGTATCAAATTCGAACTAGTAACTAATCCCAACATGGAAGTATTGAAAAAACTCATATAAGCAAAAAATATCAAATATCCTTGATCATGAGACATATAATTGTCACTATAAAAAAGAACCAAAATTCCAACAGTAGTAATTAATATTAACATAATAGAAGTAAGTGGATCTATTAAGTGACCGAACTCTAAAGAAAAATCATTATTAATGGTCCAAGACCATACATATTGATAGATAAAACTTCTATTTATTTGCTGAATAGATAGATAGACCGAAAGGATCATAACTATACTTAACAAGAAAATACTAGGAAAAGCCCACATACGGCGAAGATTTTTTGTTGCCGTTGGAAAAAGTAGAAGTCCCACTCCTATTAACATAGGAACTGGAAGTGGAATGAAGGGGATAATCCATGAATATTGATATGTATATTCCATAAAAAAACCTTTTTATTTTTAATTAATTCTTTATAATTCACCGGCTCTTATATCTTTTTATAGGTTCAATAAAAAATCAAGATATGGAATACTTAAATAGAATTTTCTATTCCTAATTATTCTGAATCTTTCTTCTTTAACCAATATTTCAAATATTCAAATCAAGAAGTTAGAATTGGTCAAATGATATGAATATGATCAAGTTACTATTTATATTTAAAACGAAATAAGACAATAATTCATTTTATTAATATAGAATATTAAGTAAAATTTTTATGAAAATGAAGAAAAAAATTCAATTATTATTACGTATTACGTATTAGGATAATTTATATGCATAGAGCAAATAATTACACCAAAATCGAGTAGTTAATACATTACTTTATTTTGATAGAAATAATAGGATGGTCCATACCAAAACGGGCGCAATAAAAAAAAGAACTCGTTTTTTTTATTAGTTCGTTTATTCATAATCATTAACTAATTCATGATAGAACTGATTATACTCCATTCGAATAAAAGATATTTTTTTTCTTTGTAGAAAACGCTAGAATATCCCACACTTTTCTTTCAATACCAGGGAGAAGAAATAGAATTAAAAGAAAAGACGAAATTACTAAGACAACTTTTAGAAAATCATGTATTCTTTGATTAACTACTAGTTTAATTCAAATTTTTAAATCCAAAAAATGTGTACTCGTTCTTTTCTTTTGAGTTTGACCAACTAATAAAAAACTAAAGTAATTTCAGTAATTTGGAATTTGTTAGGTAAGGATTGGTTTTTTTTTGAACTTTTCGGTGTATTTTGTTACATGTATAAATATAGCACGACGAAAATAGACAGAGATAAAAAAGAAAAAAGAAAAAATGGAATTGTTTGACCAATAGATGTCTTTCACATTCAACTAGAGAAATGAATAACTTTTTTTCAAATTTTTAATGGCAGTTCCAAAAAAAAGTACTTCTATATCAAAAAAACGTATTCGTAAAAACATTTGGAAAAAGAAGGTATATCGGGCAGCGTTGAAAGCTTTTTCCTTAGCGAAGTCTCTTTCTACCGGGAATTCAAAAAGTTTTTTTGTACGACAATTAAATAGTCAAACACTAGATTAACTAATCTTAATCTGAAAATGGTACTTTTAAAAAAAAAAGAAAAAAAGATACAAGGTTTCACTTTTTTTTTGAATATGTTTTATCCGGTGGGGATTCTTATTTTCCTCATCGGTACAACCCAATTGAGACATTGTAGAATAAGCTAAACCTCTTTTAATATCTTTTTGAGCAAGAGCTAAAGTAGCTCCTAATAATACTGTTATTATACCTATTAAAGATATTAAATTCATTATGTAAGGTATGATTATAAAAAGAGGAAGAAGTCGAGCTACAAGAAAAATGCCCGCTGCTACCATAGTAGCGGCATGTATAAGAGCCGAAATGGGAGTAGGGCCTTCCATGGCATCAGGTAACCATACATGAAGGGGAAATTGTGCCGATTTCGCAACTGCACCTGCAAATAAAAGAAAGGCACACAAAGTAAGAAATAAAAAAGGAACCTCATTATTATAAATCAAGTTATTCAATATTTGGAACAAATCCCGAAATTCAAAACTACCGGTTATCCAATAAAGACCTAAAATTCCTAATAATAAACCAAAATCGCCTACACGATTCGTTACAAACGCTTTTTGACAAGCAGTCGCCGCACTAGGTCGTGTGAACCAAAAACCTATTAATAGGTAAGAACACAGCTATTGGTATTTATCCAGATTTCGTTCTTTCACTATCTGTTGACAAAGTCGAAGCTATTATATCTAATTATTTTTATCAATAGTTTTCATCAATAAAAGAAAAAATCAAAAAGTAATCCTATTATTATTTTTAATATTGTTCGTTGTACAATGAAAAAAAAGTATTTTTTCTCTATTTTTTCTCTTAAGTAAAAAAAATTGGAATTGTAAACAGATATTTTTGGTCTTTATGAGAACCTTTTAAATCAAGTATTGTAGTGATTCAAATGGTTCTCGACAGCCTACATGAAGTAGGAAGTTTTCTTATCTTGTATTCTTACTTATTTTTCTATTCTATTTCTATATAGGCTTGGCTTGTTCTATGTTTGTATTTGTCGGGATTTTTTTGAATTTTATTAGATCTTAATGTAAATTAAATGAACCATAACTATGTAATCCTATTCCTAATAAATTAACCCCAAAATAGCATATCCAAATTATAAGAAAGCCTATAGAAGCCACAATTGCGCAATTTAAACTTTCCCAATTTTTATTTGTTCGAGTATGTAAATAAATCGCAAATAGGGTCCAAGTAATAAATGCCCAAGTTTCCTTTGGGTCCCAATTCCAATATGACCCCCATGCCTCATTAGCCCATACTGCTCCCGAAAGAATACCTATGGTTAAAAAGAGAAACCCTAGACTAATAATACGATAACTCCACCGATCTAGTTGTTGAATCGCTTGAGCCCTGTAATAATTTCGAGAAGAACAAAAAGAAGTGGTTAGTAAAACATTGCTTCTTTCATTCATGTATTGGACCTCGACAAAGGAAAATGACTCATTTAAAAAATTGTTTTTTTTACTAAAAACCCTTATGGCTTTTCGCAATGTAATGACTAAGAGAGCTACTGATAATAATGATCCACATAAAAGAGCTGCGTAGCCCAATATCATCATACTTACATGCATCATTAACCATTGGGATTGGAGAGCAGGTACTACTATTTCGGATTGATGCATTTCAGTTAAAAGACCCGAAGTAGCAAAGCCTTGGGTAAAAATAGTACTTGGCGCGGTTATGGTGCTTAAATAATTTTTATGTTTTTTAAAATACGGAACCATATGAATAACGGAGAAACTCCATGAAAGAAAAATTAATGATTCATATAAATCACTTAACGGGAAATGTCCCGAATAAATCCAACGAGTGACTAATAAGCCTGTTATACATAAAAAAGTAGCTATCATGCCTTTTTCTGACGAATCATATAGTCCTACGATTTCATCGACCGATAAGCTTATCAAAAAAATAGTAATTACTATTGAAATGATCGAAAAGGATATATGAGTTAATATATGTTCTAAGGTGGAAAATATCATAAATTTATTTTTATTAAAATGAAAAAGTGGGGTAAACCAATTCTACGGAATTGAAATCAGGAATTGAATTTATTATAGGACTTATTCCATTTGTTTTAGAAGATGCCATGCCGCCACTCGGACTCGAACCGAGATGCTCTAGCACTGCTTCCTAAGAGCAGCGTGTCTACCGATTTCACCATAGCGGCGTACTCGAAATAATAATAATCTATTATTATTTAATCGTCGAGATTGAAGGAGTCAATTCAATATTTTTTTTTCATTTTCATTCAAAGTGATGAGAAAAAACTCGTTTCGTTTCAATATGGATTGAAGCGTTCCCCATAAAAATCTTTATTATCATTTCATTTTTTAATTTTAAAATTCATTTCTCATTTATCTGATTTTATAAATCGAAGATGCACTTTTTTTATCAATGAACAAAAAAAGTCTTTTTCTGGATCACGACGGTGTGACATTCAAAATTTTTTTATTTAACTATTTGTAGAGCTTTATATTAACCCTTAGGCCTTAGGTTGGTTTTTCGTCATGTAAAGAATTTTATTTAGGATTTCGAAAACTAATTCGATATTGGACTGAACTGAACATTTTGTCTAGGATCGATCCCCGCTCGACCGAGATCGATCGGGGCCGACCGCCTCGGTCGTGTGGATCGAGTGGATCGATCCGATCGGTGCATGGATCGATCAGGATCGGTCCCGGTCGAGCGGGGGTCGATCCCTGCACCATGCGGATCGATCCATGATCGATCCGCTCGACCGGGATCGATCGGGGCCGACCGACCATGGTCCGTTTTCAACTTCACCGATCATTTCTTGTCCGATTGAATCCATTCTTCTTCCTAATTTTTTTTTTGTGTCATAAAATAGCATCCCCAATGGTTTTCCCACGTCCCAAATAATTTTTCCTAATTTTCCGGATTTTCTCTATTTTTTAAATACCAAAAATAAAAAAAAATATTTCCGGTCGTCAAAATTACAACCGCGAAATTTTTTTGTAAGTTGTGTTTTTTTTTTGTGGTGATAAAAATTTTGGTAAGTTGTTCGTCTTTCATAAATCCAAGAATTTCACCTCTGAACTACTAGTCGAGCGTTGTGATCGATCGTGGTAGAGGGCCTTGGATCGTGCGGATCGATCCATGCGCCACGCGGATGTTGATCCATGCATCATCCGGATCGATCTCGGTCCACCCACGCACCGTGCCGGCCGATCCATGCATCGGTCCCGGTCGTGGATCGATCCCGATCGACCGCCTACGGCCGTGTGGATGGCTTAATCTTTGAGACAAGCATGTGACTACCGTCTGGTCGGGCACGACCGATCGTGGATCGATCCTGGTCGAGCAGGGATCGGTCATGGTCGGGGGCCTCGGCCGTGGGGATCGATCGTGGATCGACCCTTGCACCGTGCGGATCGATCGTGGGTCGATCCCCGGTCGTGCAGGATCGGTCCCTGCACCGTGTGAATCGACCTTTGCATCGATCGGATCCATCCATGCACCGCCCTTGCACCGTGCGGATCGATCGTGGGTCGATCCCCGGTCGTGCGGGATCGGTCCCTGCACCATGCTGATCGACCGTGCATCGATCGGATCGATCGTGGATCGACCCTTGCACCGTGCGGATCGATCCCCGGTCGAGCGGGATCGGTATCGGTCGAGGGCCTCGGCCGTGCGGATCGATCCATGCACCGTGATCGATCCCGATCGAGGGCCTCGGCCGTGCGGATCGATCATGGATCGATCCCGGTCGAGCGGGATCGATCGTGGATCGATTGATCCCGATCGAGGGCCTCGGCCGTGCGGATCGATCCCCGGTCGAGCGGGATCGATCCATGCACCGTGCGGATCTATCGTGGATCGGTCCCGGTCGACCGGGATCGATCGTGGTCGAGGGCCTCGGCCGTGTGGATCGATCAGTGCATGGATCGATCATGGATCGGTCCCGGTCGAGCGGGGATCGATCCCTGCACCATGTGGATCGATCATGGATCGATCCCGCTCGACCGGGATCGATCGGGGCCGACCGCCTTGGTCGTGTGGATCGATCCGATCGGTGCATGGATCGATCAGGATCGGTCCCGGTCGAGCGGGGGTCGATCCATGATCGATCCACATGGTGCAGGGATCGACCCCCGCTCGACCGGGACCGATCCTGATCGATCCATGCACCGATCGGATCGATCCACTCGATCCACACGACCGAGGCGGTCGGCCCCGATCGATCTCGGTCGAGCGGATCGATCATGGATCGATCCGCATGGTGCAGGGATCGACCCCCGCTCGACCGGGACCGATCCTGATCGATCCATGCACCGATCGGATCGATCCACACGACCAAGGCGGTCGGCCCCGATCGATCCCGGTCGAGCGGGATCGATCCATGATCGATCCACATGGTGCAGGGATCGATCCCCGCTCGACCGGGACCGATCCATGATCGATCCACACGGCCGAGGCCCTGAATTCGGCTTTTTCTGGAGATGCAAATCGACCAAGCTCTCCCACCTGTTTTTCGCGGATGATGTCCTCCTATTCTCGGAAGCTAGCTTGCCGTCTATTGAGCTCTTGAAGGAAGGAATCAAATGTTTCTCAAACTGGACTGGGTTGAAGCCGAATATGAATAAGGGTGAAGTTTTTATATCCGGTGGATCGTCTCGCCTTCGAAATGATATTGTGGACAAGCTTGGATTCCAGGTTGGTTCTCTCCCCTTTCGATACCTTGGAGTCCCGATTATTTCGGCACGGTTAGGCAAGGCGGATTGCGTAATGCTGGTTAATGCAATAACAGCTCGAGTCCAGTCTTGGACCCATATATTCTTGTCGTTTGCTGGTAGACTTCAGCTCATAAAATCTGTTCTTTATTCTATTCAAGTCTTCTGGGCAAGCGTTTTCTTCTTACCATGCGCTGTGTTGGATAGTATTGAGAAAATCCTCCGCCAATTTCTATGGAAGGGGCCGACGATGGGTTCGGGAGGGGCCAAAGTCGCTTGGTGTGATGTATGCCTCCCGAGAGAAGAAGGAGGGCTTGGTATTCGTACCTTAAAGGAAAACAACATTGCATTGATGCTTAAGCACATTTGGAAGCTATTCTCGGATAAAGAATCCCTGTGGTGTAAGTGGATTCACTCCACTTTTTTAAACCGGAAGAATTTCTGGATTGTTCCGATTCCTACTTATTGTTCTTGGGCCTGGAAGAAGCTCCTTCGCCTTCGGGACGTTTACCAGCAGCATTTTAGATGGAGGATCGGCAACAGCAGGTCTGTTTCGTTTTGGTTTGATCCGTGGCATGAAAATGGCCCGCTCAACCGCCTGTTTTCCAACCAGGAAATCTACCGTTCGGGCATCCCTCGGGTAGCCTCAGTAGCTGAAGCTTTCGCTTCGCCATTGGGCTGGTACGTGATTAATATTATGGCCAGCTGGTGGGAACCCCTCCCTGAATTTAATCAACAAGCGGACTGTTTCCAGAGGATCCGCCACCCTTCGGGGCGGTTCTCAACAGCCTCTGCGTGGGAATTATTGAGGCCTAAAGGAAATACCGTGCCTTGGTCCTCGTTCGTCTGGAGCTCGTCCATGCCGCCGAGATACCAAACACATTTGTGGCTTATTACCCGCAATAGGCTCCCAACGCAGGTGCTCCTTCTCTCGTATGCTAGGATAACGGCAGCTCTCTGCCCGTTTTGCTCGAGCAGGCCCGATTCAGTGGACCACCTATTCTTCGCATGCCAAGTTCCGGGTAATCTTGCTTCCTTTTGGGCTGCTAAGTTTAATATTTTGTGGAGGAACGGATCCTGGCGTGAAAATCTAGATTGGGCGTCCAGGCGTTTCTCGGATAGGAGCTTTTATCATTCTCTGGCTCGGTTTGGATTCGGTGCCATGTGTTATATCATTTGGAAAGAGCGCAACAATATTATCTTTCGTAATCAGACTCTCTTCCTCCCGGCGATGAAGATGCATCTCCAGAAGGCAATCAGAGACAAGGCTTCGACCTTCAAGTGCGTTCCGGATAACCCGAAGAACAGAAGGCTGCAACAGAGCTGGGACTTGAGTCCTTCTATCTTTCATGGTGGATGATGGAGGGTTTTCGGTTTTAGCTTAGTCTTTGTTGTTTAGGGTTTTGGTTTTTGGATCCCAGGGCACCCCCTCACTCTTTCTTGACTCTTGTCTTTTTGAGTGATTGCTTTGTTGGTGCCCGGCTTCCCCTTCTTGTAATCTTCTGCAAAATCTATACATTTCTTACCTTTACCAAAAAAAAAAACAACTGCGAAAGCATTTGCCAAGGATGTTTTCATTAATCAAGAACGAAAGTTGGGGGCTCGAAGACGATCAGATACCGTCCTAGTCTCAACCATAAACGATGCCGACTAGGGATCGGCGGATGTTGCTTTTAGGACTCCGCCGGCACCTTATGAGAAATCAAAGTTTTTGGGTTCCGGGGGGAGTATGGTCGCAAGGCTGAAACTTAAAGGAATTGACGGAAGGGCACCACCAGGAGTGGAGCCTGCGGCTTAATTTGACTCAACACGGGGAAACTTACCAGGTCCAGACATAGTAAGGATTGACAGACTGAGAGCTCTTTCTTGATTCTATGGGTGGTGGTGCATGGCCGTTCTTAGTTGGTGGAGCGATTTGTCTGGTTAATTCCGATAACGAACGAGACCTCAGCCTGCTAACTAGCTATGTGGATGTACATC